>JAVHNF010073145.1:0-13467 GCA_034783455.1 Micropsitta finschii
CGGGCATCTTCGCCTGGGAGATCCGGGATCGCCTGCTGGCAGACGGCGTGTGCGACAAATACAACGTGCCGTCGGTCAGCTCCATCAGCCGCATCCTCCGAAACAAGATCGGGAACCTGTCTCAGCAGAGTCACTACGAGTCCTACAAGCAGCACCCGCCACCCCCACAGCCTGCTCTGCCTTACAACCACATCTACTCCTACCCCAGCCCCATCGCTGCTGCAGGAGGCAAAGTGCCCACCCCTCCTGGGGTGCCAGCTCTCCCCAGCACCATGGCCATGCCCAGGACGTGGCCATCCTCCCACTCGGTGACGGACATCCTGGGGATCCGCTCCATCACAGACCAAGGTGAGGAGGGGGAACCTGGGCAGCCAGCCAGGGCCATCTCCTTTCTGTCCCCTGCTCTTGAGCTCCTGCCTTTTCGAGGGTGGGAAGGACGAGCTTCCGTGGTTGGTCTCGGGGCGCCTCTCGCTTTTGCCTCCAGCCCGAGGCCAGCGCTGAGCTTACCGGGGGATGCGTCCTCAGGACGAGGGCTGATCGGCGGCCCGTAGTGGGCTGATGGGGGATCAGCAGGCGGTACATCCCAGCTCTCACCGCTGCCGCTGTGACCCCAGCAGTGGCGAAAGGGGCCGGAGGGAAGGGCCCGGGGTGCGGCGACCCCAGGGGCGCTGAGCTCCAGCCCCGCGGCAGCCCGGCCTTGGCCGAGGCTCGCTGCCGCCCTCCGGTCACAGGCGCCGCCTTGGCGTTACTGAGAAGTCCATTTTCTCTAGTTTTTGCAATCAGGCCAAATTTGCTCCGGCAGGAAGTTCAAATGTCACCTAATTGCTTTCATTCTGATGGTGTATTTTCCTCCGAAGAGGTGGTCCAGGGAAACCAAAGCCCCAGAATTCTCTTCTTTTATCCCTTCCACCTTCTTTCTGTTTCTCCGCCTGGCAACTGCGTCGCGTCTCCCGGCAGCTCACTACGCTTTGCCGCAGAGGAAGGGACATTTTTTCCATTTCGGTCTCTGCCAGTGAAAGTGGTTAAAACAACAGTATAAAATAACCTTTGCCTACAGCGATCTCTGTGTCCCACTTTTCCCTCCCAATTAACTTGGGGGTGGGGGGGAGCTGTGATTTGTTTTCTGCGCTTTTTCAACGGCAACAATTTGGTTCCAGAAGCACTTCAAATGCAAACTGATCCTTTAGGCATTGCAGACTAATTTCACTTTTCTTTTCTTAAAAAGGTGGTATTTTCTTCCAAGTAACACACATACACATAAGTATGTTTCATTTATATTCATACATACGAAAAGATACAAGTTTTCCCCTTCTTCGCCCTCTACTTCACGATATTAATTTTATCCTCAGACCACACTGGCACAAGCAATTGTATTTCTGAGTAGACTTTAACAAACACAAGCCTGGCAATCTCTGCTCTGTGCTGGGGAAGGGTAGTGTTGGCAATGTACATTAAAAAGAAAGAGAACTTTACCGTCACAGGAGAAATGGAGGTTGGTTTGTTTTGGTATTTTTTTCTTTTTTTAGTGAGTTCCTCTTTTATTAACACCATATTGGCAGGCAGGCGGGCCCCTGACCGTACCGCCGGGTGCCTCGGTATCTGCCCGTCTCCCTCAGACCTCGGAGCTGCACACATCTTTCTGCAGTGTAAAACCTCCCCACCTCCCCTTCTCAGCAGAGACCCAGGGCTGCTGCGTGGCCAATGCCGCAGATGGGGGCTGCTCGCCCTTGATTTATAGGATAAATTGACCTTGCTGACACGGAAAGGAAGCCCCTATTCATGGGAAAGTGTGAGATCAGCAGAAAAGGGCGCTCACCGAGAGAGCTCAGTTTCTTAAGACAACTTCAGATTTGTGCCTTTCCCCAGCCCTGCCGAGGGGCCGAGCAAAGCGATGCGGCGAGGCAGTCCGCTCCCACGGCGGCCCAGCCGGGACCGCAGCCCCTCAGACTCCGACGGGGCCTCGCTTGGGGGAGTCCCCAAAACCCCGTTTTCCTCCATTCCACTCCTCGGCTGCCCCGGAAATTCGCCTGGTATTCCCGCGCCTCGGCTGATGCGTGTGTAAATAACAGGACTTTAGCCCTCCCCCCTCCCTTTATTCTCCTCATCCCTTTACATTTTCCGCTCTTTTACGTTTTAAATTTCAAATTTTGTGTTTAGTTTATTGTATTTTTCTTGTTGGATTTTTGTTTGTTTGTTTGTTTGTTTTTGCTGGTTTTGTTTTGTTGTTTTTCTTTTTCTCCTTCCCTAACTTGTTTGGAGGCTGGTTCATCAGCGGCCGTGTCAGGGTGATTTCTAACAGGGGATAGGGTTTGTCTTTGGACTCGCACACGCACACATCCGAGGCGATTCCCGTAAATCGCCCTAGAATATCCCTGGGGACAAGTGTCTTCTGGGGTCAGCTCTTCCCGCCTGTGCAGGGGCGCTGGGAGTAGCGACTCTGCTGGCGACTTCTGTCTTCCGCTGCAAGAAGGGACCTTTCTTCCCCCCGGATAACCTCTCTAGCTGTTCCCCCGAGGATTAGCGAGGTGTAGCGGGCGAAGGACAGGCTCTGCCTCACAGGCTGCGTCCAGTGGGTAGAGGGAACAATTTCCAGCTCGGGGCGAAGTTCTCCGCACTCAGGCTCCTGCCTCTAACCTCTCTTTTCCTCCCATGTTTCCCAACAGTAAGCGACACCTCGCCTTACCCCAGCCCCAAGGTGGAGGAATGGAGCAGCCTGGGCCGAAACAGCTTTCCCCCCACCGCTCAGCACGCCGTGAACGGGCTGGAGAAGAGCTCCTTGGAGCAGGAGGCCAAGTACAGCCAGGTAAAGAGAGAGGGGCAGGAAGGCGGGGGTGCACAGGGCCCCTGAGCTCCTTCTCGGGCTTGAGGCTCTTGCCCGGGCTACCACTCTTGGTTTGGAGCCGGCGCTGGCCTTCCCTCAGCTTTGGTTTGCAAACGAGTCCGCCAAGATTGGCGACGTCGGGAAAGAGCCTGTCTTCTCCCCTCCGCTCCTCTCTTAGCTCCTTTCCTCGGCACACTGCCGCAGTCCCCCGGGACCCCCAGCTCGCCTTTCTGCTACCCGAGAGGCCCCCGGCGGGCGCAGGGCTGGCGGGGCGGGCAGCTCCCTCGTTCCCCCCAATCCCCCGCCCCGGCACAGCCGCACAGCAGACATTCGAAAATCGCAGCGCTCCGACCCCAGCCAGCTGCCCGCCCGCCGCACGGACCCCGCCGCGCCGCCCACCGGGACTCTGTCCCGGCCCGGCCTCGAGCCCCCTCCAGGGCCAGGCCGTGCAGTCCCGGGCAGCGCCAGCGGGCACGTCCTGCCGCCGCCGCCCTCGAAGTCGCGGTTTACCCTGTCCTCAGTGTGCTCTGTAGGCAGGAGAATAATTTGAAAATGAGGTGTAATTGCTTCCTATATTAAGCATTTTTAAACGCTTAAGTAGACTGCGAATTTCCTACGTTTTAATTACAACACAATATAACTGTTACTTAATAAATCTCTGTTTAAATCTTTGTACTTGCTAATCAAATCCCATGCCAGAAGAAAAGCTGTAAAAGGCTCAACTGCTACTCGTTGGGAAAGCGCAGGTTTCGAAAACTCTTTTTCCATGAGATGGAAGCGTTTCAAAACGCATCAGAGGTTTCTCAGATACATCGAGTTCCCGGCCATTCATTTGTTACGCTCCTAACGAAGTTGAGTTAAAACCATGATCTCTGTGTAGCGTGTTCCCATTCAAAGACAGAGGTTTTGGACATATTTTTCGAGTTGTGTGTCTGGTTTTGGATGCCATGTCGAGGAGACTTTTGTAGTTTGTATGTGGTGCTGAGGGTAGCTGAATCAGACCCTTTTGAATTCAAGATGTGGAGCACAAATTACGGGAGTACGTGCAGAGTGGTGAAGGGGGCAGAGTGGGAATTATTGTAGGCCCCAAAAGTGAACAGCCACTTCACTGTATATATTGCCTTGCAAACAATATGCCACACTTAACGCTGTCCTGTTTGCTTTGTGTTACATTTTTCTGTTGTCCCATTATTATTCTGTTCATTTCGTATCGCAGAGAATGTGCACCGTATTATAGCCATCACTTCATGGTTAAAATAGAGTTAGGTTTAGTGTTAATATTCATCCTTCCACAATTTTCTTTCAAAATGAAACAATAAAGTGTTAGCAGTCTTACTAAAAATGATGGAAATAGCTTGTCACTGTTCTGTTAAGAGCAGCTGTACTGTGGCTGTGTTGTCCTAGGTTCCAGGCTGGGTCTTCTGCATATAATTCTGCTGAAATATTCACAGGATCCAGCTCATAGGCTATAAACCATAGCCTTTGTTGGAATTTCATTTACCTCAACAGATGTGTTGAGGAACAATTGTTATGGAAATCAGGTTATTTTCGATGCTGGTGCTGGAGACTATTTTTATGTTTTTTCACTCTCAATATTTATGCTTTTGTCTTCGTAATATACCCCTGTTCTGCTGTCAAGATCAGTCTTACTTTAAAGTTTTATTCAGCCTGAAAGCTCACCTGATAAATGTAATATAGACATCTTTGTTATTTAAAAATGAAGCAAATGCTATTAATAAAATGGAATTCATTTATTGAAATACATTGTCCAGAGAGTTTAAAAGGGCAGAAAAGCTAAAAAGTATTTATTCAAAAGGTCATTTTCTGTACCCTGCTCACTAAGAGAAGACACAGACAAGATTTCCCTTCAATCCTCTCCCTTAATAATATGGGTAAACAGAAGTTGGCTTTGGAAAATTCTGACATATAGACCAATCTATTCATGTAGTATTCAGACTTGTTACCAGAGAACTCATTCATGTGTATGCTAAATGCTCTGTCTGTCACAAATTTATTATCTTTCTAATTTAGGACGTATTCGAAAAAAATAAGGATGTGAAAATGTGCCTTTTTTTTTTTTCTTTTTTTTCTTTTTTTTTCTTCAGTTTTTGGATTGATATTTTTTTGCCAAAAGACTTGTTCCAACCAGGTGGAATGTGAAATTTCTGAACCATAATCTTGCTGTTCATAGCACTGACTTACTAGCTGTCCATTGGCTGAAGCAGAGTGAGTCTGGGGTGACAGCCTGTGACAGTAAAGTCTTACAAAAAATGTCAGACCTCCTTGGATCTTTTCATAGTCTCTTGCAATGCATACTGCTTTGGGTGTAAATGGATGAGCAAGGGACAGGAGAGAACATTGGTTCACTTGTGAGAACCTAGCAAAAGGGTATCTGGAATGGTGGAAAAATGGGGAAGCCACAGTCATAATTTATATGCTAGAAGGACTATAGTGAAATAGGCTCTGTCTTTGGGCTTCAGGGTAAATGTTACTTTCCCCATCTTCTTTGGGCAAAGCTCATTACAGAAGCTGGGTCTTAAGAAGGCAGACAGCACTTTTCCCCTAGAGAAGAGAAGTGACTGTTCTCTAATATTCCAGTTTTATGTCTGTAGGTCAGAGGTGCCTACAAGAGGAGCAGAGCAGCAGGGAATCAAGCGTGCATATTTTACTTAGGCTTTCCAATTACAGAACAGGAGCAGAAGAAATGTGCTCTGAAGCACATTAACAAAGGATTTTGCATGAGCAACAGGGTATTCTGCTGTTTCCGGCAAATATTAGATATACATTTTAAGCATCAGCAACATTCAAAGTTCACCTGTCCACGACTTGCAAATAGCTCCATAGCTAGTAGGTAAGTGAAGGACTTGTTATCCAGCCTTAGTTATGGAAGATAATATTTTACTTCTCAAGTAATCCCCTGGAAAGTCCCTCTGCATGACAAAGACCAGAAAAATTGAGCCCAAAGAACAGGGTCTCCTGTACTTTTAAAATACATTTATCTGATCCCTCTTTTTAAATGATTTTAAATGTTTTAACATGCAGGATCCCACAGGGTTTTTTTCAGGCAAAACTCTTATTTGACATCCCAGATTTGTCAGCTGACAGCCAGACTGGTCTCTGAGATGGGTTAGAATGGCTGCATTTCGCCCTTTGCCCCATGCATTAGTGGGAATTTGTCCTAGGAAAGGACTCCACAAAAGGGGCAGGAAGACTTCACATTTTAGCCTCAGCAATACACAGTCACACTTGCTTAACACAGAACTGAACTTCTGGATGTAGAACATTTTTCACTTTAAGTATTATAAATTTTCTGGTGTCTCTACGGCCTTTGTTTGCAATATTGTTTGGCATTTGGGTCTGAGGAGTTGAAACTCTGCCTAACAGACTGATTCTGTACCAAATGTTCCCCAGGAAATCATAGAGATGCCTTGTCAAGTTTCTATTCATTTTTAATTACCTGATGTCCCAAGTTATTGTTTATACATAAGCAACTGCATTATATTTTCCTGTTGCATAATATCCACATATTTGTCATACAGCTTTGCAAACAGTGACTGTGAAGCAGAGAAAATGAGAAGGAAAATACATTTTTCTGAGAGCTTAATAGTTTTGGGTCATACACATTTCATACAGAGCTCAGTTGTACTGCAGTATTTATACAGAGATGCACATTCAGGGTGGTGTTGGGGAATGGCTTCTACAAATAATTATAGTATTAATACAAAGGATGAGTATTCTGAGTATTTTATGCATTACACAGCTTACACTGAAAGCTGCATTAATTAAAAAAACCCAGCTGAAATCACTGAAATACAAACCCATTTGAACCCTGCATTTGAAATTAAAATATTTAATAAATGTGTATTATATTTAAAATGCAGTTTTCAGACCTCTGATGCTCATGACTTTCTGGACTGACATCATAGATGTGCAGACTGAAAAAAGATTGTGGTCTGTGTTCACACATGTATGAAAATGCAGAAGACTTGATGTGTGTCTGTATGGGTTGTTGAGGCAAATAGATTCTTTTTTCTTAGCTATTTGCTGTTGCACTGCAGGAAGCAGATGTGCACATTGCCAAAGGGAGCTGATACTCACTAATGGGAAAAAGTTTGTAACTGGGAGGGGGGTGTCTAAGAGCAAGTAGTTATGCAAGCTTACTCTTGGGGAAGGGTACACTGTTCGGAGGCCTGAGCCCAAGCCTGCCGGAGTTGATAAAAACACTCCCTCTAATTCAGTGTGTGAATGGAGTTTGAGTGAAGTCTTCCTCTGACATTCTTGTCAGATCCCAAGGTAGCAACCACTTCACCTCTGTCTCAGCTGAACTTCATCGGCTGTTAGTGGCTTGAGTTTTTGGCTTTACTGCAATAGCCCTCCCTGTCCTTTGGGTGTATTCTGACTGGTGTCACGAGCCTTGTATGCTGTAAACACATAAAAGGAAGGCTCCATTTTAAAGCAAATGATTTCAAATAATTGTGGGTGCAATTCTGGACAATTAGCTGCACAGAAAATGTAGCCAAAGCATCTGTATTTGTTTTTATCCGCAATGCTTAGAACCCGCAACATGCGGTAACTTCTCTGGGAATAAGATGAAAATGTAACCTTAAGTGTTATGACCAATTACATGACCCTCCTACACAGATTATTTATTGAAAAAAATAATTAGCAGATATATTATTTGGCATATTATATTCTAACTCAGGATTCCAGCAGTTTTAGTCCTGCTATGTGTCTGTGCAAAATCCACCAATGGTAAAGGTCCAGACCTTACGCTTCTCACTTGTGACTGTGAAGAAATGTGTTGAGGAGAGCTCCTTATTTGCTTTCTTGCTGTAGTACCTAGCAGTATTGTTAGAAGAGTTCCTGTCCAGGGCAGGGGTTCATACCTTGGCTTGGAGACTGTCTGGTCCTGTGCCACTCTCATTAGGATCTCCAGACCAGTGCCTCTTATTAAAACAGTGCCTCTTATTAAAACACTGTCATTAAGATGGCTTACTAGAGGTCTAGGCATCCATGTCATTGCATGTTGTGGGTGAGGGGCATGAGCTGATCCCACTACATGCACCCGATTCCTTCCCAGGTGATCTGGATGGCACCCCATTCGAACCCCATTTGTGAGACCTGCCTCTTACTGGCCACCTGCTTCCACGGCCAAAACACAGTGCCCTGCCCACCAACCCACATGGCTTCAGGGCACTCCACCGGGATGAAACTAATAAAGAAAGTCAGAGAGGTGAGTGAATGGTGTAATGACACTCAAACTGCACTCTGAGCACCCTGTGCTTCAAGGGCCCCAACCCACCAGGACCTCTGCCTCAACAAACGGGAGAAGTGACTGAAAAGTGAGAGTAGTGGGAGATACCTATCACAGCCAAGCAGTGTGCCAGGGGCAGGGGGATTATATAGGACTTGATCTGTTCAGAATTCTTGTGCTTGCAGTAGAGTGGGAAGTAGACAAAGACTATATGGTGTGTTTGAATTTGTTCTAACAATTTATCAGCTCTTAGGAACTGCCTATATACCTAGTCATACCTAGTCATAATGGCCATGACCATAATTGATGGTCTGTGATTTACCCTCATTAACTTACCAGCTTCCCAGTAACTGTCTCTGGAGCTTCCGAAATTTGTTAGATGAAGGGGAGCACTGTTTTGGTTCTCCCTGAAGAACATGGAGAGGTCCCTGCACCTTTGTTCTCCTGCAGAGGACAAAGTGGGGATTTTACAAGTTTGGCCCCCTATTTGCCTAGCTTCTAGCCATCAAGAATACCTTTAATGTTTCTGTAAGTCTTCTTCCAACTTCAGTTTCATTTAAATAACACCATATTGAAATGACAATATATTGTTAAATATATTAATGTCATTTTGTCACAGAACCTCTTGCCAATGCATTATGGGTTTAACCATGAGCGTAGAAAGAGCAAATGTTTATTCTTTTCACTGTATTTGCCTGCTTAATGTCCATGTGTGCCCTGCCTGGCTCCAGATTTTGCCAAAGTACCAAGGGGGAATTATTGTGCATATCTGCTCTAAAACTATGGGAATCTGTTGTTAGTTCCTGCTCAGGGGAGTTTGCTTATATAGCATGATTATTTTTCTGAGCTTTCCTTTTGTCCTTGTAAGTCCGGCGTATCTGTCTAAAGGAGACTTGAATTGTGTCTTCATAATTAAAATCAAGCTTTCTGATCACAGCAAGCAGAATTTGTTTTACTACACTTTGAGGTAGTCTGGTTGTGAGGTTAGTTTTAAAATAGAGTCTATCTGAACATTGTTGTGGTTTAAACCAGGACAAAGATACAATATCTCCACTGGAAAGGCATTTATATCATCCTTCCTAAACTGGAGAGTGAATGGAAAGCAACCACCCAGTGAACTTACAGACCTTGCACAATAATCTGTGTTTGGGAGACACTGTAGGTGGACATACTGGTGTGTGTTTGGTGTTCTGTATGTAATAGATCTCACTTTACCATGAAAACAGTCTAAAGCTGTCCCTTTTCTGAAGAAGCATTGCAAACCCTTGCTCCCCTCTTTTCTCTTGAAGGACTCTTAGGTTTTAAAACAACCTTCATCTGCCTTGTCTCCATCATGCCTTTTTCTCTTGCCTCTTTTTCTCTGTTTCTGTAGAGAATTTCTCAGTCTCTGAGAAAGAGGTTTTGGTTGTTTCTGGTTTGTGGTTTTTGTTTGTTTGTTTGTTTGGTTGTTGGTTTGTTTTTTTTGGTTTTTTTTTTTTTCCCTTTTGTTTCTGCTTTAGTTTGTTTTGGAAAGACATAAAATGCCCCTGGTTCCTTTAGGAAAGGATCAGTGATGGTGTGTAAATTCAGGTTACTATTACTATTTCCAAAACTGGGGTTTTAATTTCCCTGAAGAGGCTGAGATTTAAAATCTGATAAGAAAATATAATTAAGAGTGTTCTTGATGCATGTTGCAGCTATAGTTAAAACACTCAATTGATATTATCTGATTTCTGTGTTATTCAGTGCAGCTGGGGATGCCTATAAGTAAAGGAAACAACTTTAATAAAAAAGTGCATTAAACACATGAATGGGATCTGCTCATTATTAAGGGAATGAACGTCATTTTAGAGGGAAGTAGTGTGATTTTCTCATGCAGTACACTGCAATGCATTGAACTTAGTAACAGGAGTAGTAACTGTAAAGAAAATGGCATCTTTGCAAGAGACACTGCATAGGATTGGTTAACTAATTACATTTGGAGTCTTAAAGGACTCAAGCAAGCAAAAAACTGGTTTAATTGTGACTTCAACTAGAATACCAGCATTGTTTCGCACGATTTACAGTTAAAGAGAAATATTGTAATTCTCTATTCTTGAAAGGTCTCTTTCTGTTTTTCAATGCTCAGCCTTTTGGGAGCAGCAGACTGACTGTAAACCTCTTACCCATGTGTTATTTAAAAAACTCCTTAGTTTCATTGTTCAGTCTTTCTTGAATATAAAGGCATAAGTTTCAAAGTAATACCTATAAAATTTTTCCCCTTCTGTTTAAGATTTTTTGGATGTCAAAATTATCTAATGACATTGTCTTCATTTTTCAGTCTGTTTTATTCTCTTCTGCTTCCAGTGAAATTGATAGAAAATTAAAGGGGAAATACGTTCACTAAAATAAGTTCATCCATCTAAGAATTTGGATATGTAGCCAAATATGAAAAGACTTTTGCAAGAATTTCTTCCAGCGTTATAAAAAGACAGCAAAACCTCATTTGCAGGGCCAACTCTAAGTTATTCATATGCAGCTTAGCAATTTTATTAATTTTTTTTAAAAAAAGAATTTTAATAAAAAGTGTTATTATCATCTGGAGAAATTTACTCCATGCTCACTTTTGTAATCCTTCTTTAGGTAACTCTGACCTGTGTAGACATGTTAATTTTAGTGGGACACTGATCTGAATGAGTGTTTGTAGGATCATGTAATTGTTCCCATTGAAGCTGTAGCACTGGGTAGCAGCTTCAGAATTTAGTTCTAATTTAGTTAACTACAATTTCTACCAAAATATTGTTTAAGATTATTCATTTAAAAACCTGAAAAGAAACATAGGTGTATTACTTACACCTTTAGGTAATACCATTTTCCTAAATGACATTTCCATTACAGGCCTGCGCTGCCGATGTTTTACTTGGAAAGTTTGTTTACTCTTCCCTTGGGACCCCATATGTTGGTTTGATTTATAAATCATATTTAACCACCAATTAAAAAAAGAGATTTAGTATGTTTGCTTCCTTTATGTTCACAGTTTGTGTTTGATTGCTCTTAGTCTTGTTGCCATAACCTTTTTGACTGATTATGTGCACGTCACTAAGAACATGAGATATCCTCTGGGTTTTTAAGGTAATCTGCTCTTCTGATTGAAGGACTATTCAGCTCTGTTCCCTGCTATGCTTTTCTCTTGCTATGGAGAAAACGACTTCTCCAGTAGTTAATTTGTGATTGTGTTTTCAGGACATTCAGAAAAGATTCAGCATTTCCAGAAATCGTTTTAAGTTTTTCACTTTGAAAAATGAGCAGGGAGAGGGTGTCTGTCTGCGGAGCTACAGTAGCATCCTGCAACTCAAACCATGGCCAGCACTCCCCTTTGCTGGGGAGCTGCTGCTCTCAGAAACAGTTGTGATACCTCTGCAGATTTGTTACATTTGCTCTCAGGGAAAGACTCTGTGCTGGAGGATCAAGGCAACGCGCTGAGTTTGCTGATCCAAGGACAGGAAGGATTCGTTCCATCCAAGTCAGTGTTAGAATTGAGAAATACAAATGAAACAGCAACCTTACTCACCAGAGGTGTGTTCCCCAGGTCTTGACACAGGGGGAACTTCTGCTGACTCCAGCAGGGGAGTTTGGGCTGAGTTATTGTCCAAGCTCATTAGGGCTGGTGAATCGGGTAACTGGAGTGTTTCTTCCAAAACACTTTTTTTCCATAGACATCTAGAGTACTCCTACAAAACATACACTCTTAGTCTATGCAATAAATTATCTATATAATAAAAATATTGTAACAAATATATTACAATGGACAAGTGATTCAAATAATTTGAAATAATAATTTTAAAACAAGAATAATTTAAATTCTTTTGGACACTCACTTTAGAGTTGGGCTATAAAACTGAGGTGGCATCTAGCTGTGGTATCAAATGTGCTCTCTTTTATATTCACATAAACTTGACATGAGGTGATTTGCATTATTGCTACTAACGATAACTAACATAAATACAGGTCGGTGGTTTTGAATGGTATGACTTTCAGACATTTTCTGAAATACTTATAGAAGCCACATGGGAAGGGATCAAAGGAGATGGTCTAATTTTGATACTGAGAGAACATATCTAGCAAGCAAAAGGCCAGAGAAAGAAAAGTAGATTAAGGGATGAAAGAAAAAAAAATAGTATCAATTAATTACAATAAAGAATTTGGATTTATACCATGATGTCTGAAAGTGGAATCGACCTTGTGCATTTCTGTTGTACTAATATGACTAAGGCAGGAGAAAAAATAAAACATTGTGTAGTTTGTCTGACATGGGTTGATCGGGAAATTTGTCCAGAAAGCTCGTGCCCTTTTTTCTCCTTACCGTGCAGAAGAGAGGAGGATGAAGCTGTACGACACGTTATACCAGCGTAACCTTCATAACAGAAATCAGGATGTGTGTGGTGGTTACCTCTGGTTTAGAGAGGAGCTGTTCTGACTTTTAGGAGTCCAACATGGAAATTACTTGTTCCAAAGGCAAGTTTTAGATTTGCTTTTCATCCACTCACCTCCCTTTATGTCACAAATCCCTGACTGAAAACAACGACAGAGAAGTAATCTCTCATTAGTATTGTATGTCAAGTGTCTAAAACTAAAGATTCCCCCTGTTAAAACTACTGAACTAACTCCTTCACTGGTGAAAATACATGCAGTCCACTTGTTTCAGCAGAATCATCTTATGTGACTTTAAAGTAAGATTTAATGTCCACCTTGGCTTTGAATTCTGGACCGGATATTCCTTTCACTGGCACTGGTGCATATCAGCATTTACTTGGCAGAAAGGCACTAGACCCAACTTGTGATCTTGACCCGACTGCTGTTGTTTTGCAGGTATCTTTAGGAGAACATATTTAACTGAATTTGCCAATCAGTGGGAGGTCATGTGTTCTAGTCTCTAAAATCTGGAAATTCTTATTCCATCAGTTGTCTCAAAATATTGATAGAAACAGCAATTCAGAGCAAATGTTTCTTTCTGGTCTTTGTAGAAGCCAGACAGTAAGTGCTTTCAAACAGAACCCCTTATCACTTGCACAGCAAAGGTTCTTGTTCATTTATAACTACATGTTTGTTTGCTTGCTTTAAAAAATTAGATTTCCTTTGAAAAGCAGTGGTTTAAATTAAGGAAAAAAAATATTTATAAAACTTAAAAACCAGGTTCAAGAAGCTCTGCACTTAAAACAAGTTCTAAGGGTTTAAAAACCCATAAACACCATGGGGTTCTAACACTCCTAATTATGAATGTTTAGATTTTAATGTTCGTTTCCTCCGATTGAAATACTGCAGGATGAATTATTCATCCAGTATATACAGGCTTGTGGAACTTAATCCCCTCCATTTATTTTAAGTGAATGTCGTGTTTGTAAAAAGTGTCAGATTGACAGACAAGATTCAACCC
>JAVHNF010073147.1:0-10123 GCA_034783455.1 Micropsitta finschii
GTTTGGTGCATGGTCCTTGTTGTCCTTTCTGACACATGAGACATGGGGATGCTCCATTCATGGAGGGATGAGGTCAGCCTGGAGAAGTGCTGCAGGGAGTCGGGGTGGTGGGTGATCTGGAAACAAGCCAGGGGTAAAGACTGGGCACAGTGCTGCTTCACCTGGGAAAGAGGAGTGCAAGAGTCTTCCCTTACATAAACCCTTGTTTCCAAGAGGTTGGTGAGCAGCACCACACCATGGCCCTCAGGCCAAGAAGGAGTCTGACAGCAGGATTATGCTGGAGCTGCTGTGCATGTCAGGACTGACTTGTTGGGCTCTGGATGTATTGGTCTTTGCTGTATATGTGTAGTTTGACTATATGGATTACATGCAATAAATCCTATGCTTTGGGTGCTTGGTGAAGAGTCCTGCATAGAAATAAGGTTTGTGTTCTGCCGCTTCTGTCTCTGCTAGCCATAGGAAAGGCAGCCTCCTGGCAGAAGCTGAGAATGGAGGTGGCACAGCACAACCTTGTGAAGGAACAAGTCCCCTTCTCTGCCCTACTTACTGAGTCCTGCTGTCCTAGCCAGAAGCCTGGCCCTGACATTGTTGGCATCCCACTGTTCACCTCTCGCTGAGCTCCTCCGCCCGTGTGAGACTGCATTTGATTTGACTGGAGGGCTCTGCCTTGCAAACTCCACATCCACCTTGCTGCTCCATCTGCTGCCTTAGCTGCACAGTTAGCAAGGGGCTTCCTTCTCAGCTGCAGAGAGATTTATTGCCTGTTGAGTGTCTCTGTTGGTTTGCCATGTTGTTGTGCTTTTGTTAATTTGCTCTCTCTTCACATCTTCACCTTTGGATTCTGCTCTCCAGTCTCTTCGGGTTGTTTTTTTCCTTGCAGCAGCCTTACAGCCTTTCTCTTCACCAGGATAACCCTAAGCCTGCTCTGTCCTATGCTGACACCCTCCTCTTGGTTGCACTTTGCTGCACTTCTGCCTGTGATTGCCTGGCCTCTGCCTGCCTCCTGATCTCCTTTGGGATGATCACAAGGATGCTCTCCCTTGCATCCACTTTGGATTATCTCCTTACACATTTTGTTTAATAATTCCCTTATCCATTTTTGTTGCCCTGGCTCCCCATCTCATCACCTCTGCCCTTTCCACAAGTCTTTATGCAGCTTCATCCCTTTGGTCCTAACCCAGATGGGACAGCATTCCTAGCTGCCACCTTGAGTGTGAAGCAGCATTGTGGAAGTCACTATTGTTGCTGTGTAATTGGAAGAGAAGTTGTAGCAACCTAGATAAACTGTGGGGAGAGGGTATGTCCCAGATCTGCTCTGTAAGAATCCCAGAGTGGACTTTGGGAAGTCAGTCTTGGAGGCCAGACTGAGCCTCCAAGGGGTTTTAGACTGGTTAGAGACCTCATATTAATTTAGTGAAGATCTCCTTGCTCTATGATCCTTTGAGTTGTCCCTGTCTGCATGAAGTGGTTGAGGGCCAGCTGGATGCATCCAGAAAGCCTGCAAATCTTTGAGGTGCCCGTCTCTCGTATGTGTTGCAGGAACCCAAAATAACAAATTGAGCTGAAGATTGGCTGATGGGCTTATGGCTGGTAGAGCAAGGGGCAGAGCGGCGCGGAGGGTTCTTGTCTGTGTTGTTGCTGCAAAAGCAGGAGTGAGATGAGCCGCCTCTGCTCTGCTGCTAAAAACAGCCCGGCTTGTTTTTATTTAATCCAGTTTTTGATCTGTGTGTGTTAGTGTTTCACCTGCCTGCAAGTGGGGACTCCAGGCTCCAAGCACCTCAGAAGCCTGCCTGTGTCCCTGCGCATCCCTGCGGCACCGGGCTCACAAATGGGGCTTCCTGTTGGTTGGAGGAGGGACTCTGCTGAAATTCAGGCTCAAGGGCTTTGGGACTGGTAAAGTTACTGCTGGGGTTTGTGTTTCTGCCACTGTGATGCCACTGGATAAACTGGGGCCCCACAGAGACAGATCTGGTAGGCTTCCCAGGGAAAACAGACCTGAAAATAGCTCACGTGGGGTTTTCTCCCTGCCTTGCTTGCGCAGCATCCTCTCAGCAAGGAGGTGGCTCTCCAGGTGACCTGGCTAGCAGCACCAGGGGAGAGGGTTGGCATTGACTCCTCTCTGTTGTAGATTCTGCCCAGTGCTGGCATTTGGCTGGGAAATAAATAATTCAAAATCAACTTGGTCCATTCCCAAGGGTGAAGAGGGTCAGGAACGAAGAGGCTTTTGTAAGGTCATGATTGATGTGTACATAAAGCTTGTCCTTGGAGAGGGCTCACCGTTATCTTCAGAGAGTCGTGGAGGGATGGGGACCTTGCTGAAGGATGTCTGGGCAAGCCATGCCAGGGAAGAGGATAAGGATAGCTGTGGTAGGGAGGAGGAAAAGGAGGATAGTCAGGGCAGGGAGGAGAGGGGGATAATCAGTGTGGTTGTGGGGTTAAACAGAAGCTGTCAGTGACTGGAAAAAGGGAAAGAAATGAAAAGAAATCCCCCTGAAGAGACACTGCCTTTTCACCCGTCTTGTACAGCCGTCCCTCTGCCAGCAAGCAGCAGGCGGGCAGGCGAGGAGGGGGTGGCACAAAGGCTTCAGCTGCTCTGAAGCACAGCCCTGGCACCCCGAGAGCCCCCCCAGCCCAAGTCTTGCCATGGGGATGTGCCTTCATCACAACCCCCATCCATGGGGATGTGCCTTCATCACAGGGCCCTGGCAGGTGGGGGGGGGGGCTCAGTGTGCTGGGGGTGTGGGGAGGTGGGAAGAGGAGAGAGGAAGGGGGGAGTTGTCTGAAATGCCAGGAATTCATCTCCCACTCCCCCTGCCCTCGCTGTTCTGAAAGGAGCTGCGGGAGCTGTCAGCTCAGGATTATATTAATTAGCAGAGAAGTGCTACGCCTGCTCATGGGGCCACGCTGCCAGGAAGAGCAGGGGACTTGGCAGGTCCATGCGAAGCAGCTGCGGGGCTCCCCGAAAACCCTTGCTGTAGCCTAAACTGAGCACACCAAAACCAAAGCCAAGCCAGGGAAGCTGAGTCTCCCTAGGGCTTTGGCCTCTCCTCCTTGAGCCCGGCTGGGTTTTCACCCCCAGGGCTGAACACTGAGATTGTGACAGGGAGAGCAGCACTGCAGTTTCAGAATGGGACCCACCGCTCGTCACCGGGCCCCCATGTCCACAGTGAATCGGATGGGGATTCAACCAGTGCTGCAGGTCTATGTGGTGGGGGGCTGCTGGGATGGGGAATGAGGGCACATCCCTGACCCTGCTGTCTTTCAGGAAAGGAAGCTGTGTGCTCACCCTCGAATCGAGATCTATAAGGAGGACCGCATCTACTTTGTGTGTCCCCTCGCCCGCCAAGGGGACTTCTACGTGCCTGAAATGAAAGAACTGGAGAGGAAGAGCAGGGCTGCTGCAGCTGAGGCCGAGGATGCCCAGACAGACATCACAGGTACCTACAGCTTGCGCATGTCTTGAATCAGTGTCAGCCCTCCCAAAGGTGGGGGTTCTGGTGCCCCTGGTGCTGCTGCCTGGTCACGCAGAGAGGAGCTGACCAGCA
The DNA here is from genome assembly GCA_034783455.1 of Micropsitta finschii. Taxonomy (NCBI): domain Eukaryota; kingdom Metazoa; phylum Chordata; class Aves; order Psittaciformes; family Psittacidae; genus Micropsitta; species Micropsitta finschii. Next base: position 3,546 of record JAVHNF010073147.1, read on the forward strand.
CCCACCTGGCACCCAAACACTGAGTCTCAGCAGACCTCTTTCCCTACCCCAGACTGAGATAGGATCTTGTCCCTAAGGTGTCACACTGCCTTGGGGAGCACTCAGGCACCCCTTCACCCTGTCAGGCGAAGGCCAAGCTGCAGCAAGCTAATGGCCCACTGTTGTCAGAGCAGAGCTGGATCTTGCAGCTTTTGGCTACAGCTGGGCTTGTTTTTCTCCTTGTCATATACGTCTTCCTTGATCTCATCTTCATCTGTTACATATTGGGATTGTGAAGAGCTTAAATACCAGGTTGCTGTAGCTGGTGGTGGAGTTGCCCGATAGCATCTGCTCAGCAAGATCTGTTGGAGTCTGGATGTATTCATACAGGAAGGGACCACAATGGCTGTAGGCGCAGAACAGCAGTGCTATAGTAACCCAAAATGCTAGTTGCTTTCGCCAGCCCACATGCTCACATGTCTGCGAGATGCGGGAGCCGGCTAGCTGAACATTCCCGGGTGCTTGAATGGGATGGGGGCAGCCACCTCCTCCTGCCCCATGGGTCACCCACACTTGTGTAACAGGCATGAAAACCACGTGCCAGCTCTCCCTGCCTCCCTGGGAGTTTGGTCGTTTGTTTTAACACATCTTCAGGTTCGGGTTGCTTTAATTCTTAATTGCGTGCGGCGTAAAAGCAAGTCTGGGAATCGCTTTCTGGGAGCTCTGGAGTCCATTTACTGCTGCAATGAAAAGTCTTAATTGGAGCAGTTTCCCAGCGCTTTGAGGTCCCGTGTTTTCGTGGTGCTCACTCAGCTCTTTGCCTTTTTGTCAGCCTTTCCCTGGGATGCCACCGCCAAGCACGCCTGTGGTGGGGGCGTGCCCTGCCCTGCTGGACAAGAGCAAAGAAGGTCTCCCCAGTTATAGACAGCAAATGACAGTGGACTTTCTTGTGTGGGATACCGTGGGCTGGGCTCCCCAGCAGCAGCTCTGGGCCAGGTCCTCCACCACCCCTCCTAGTCACATAGATGGGCTTTCGTCAGTGCAGCCTGATGCAGTGTCATCTGCTGAGTCTGCAAAGGAAAGCTTAAAATAATAATAGCTGTGAGAGGTTGGTCTTGCCTCTGAGACTGAAGAGTTGAGCTTGAATGTTACACTGTGATCACCATTTGTACTGGGCACAGCAGTAGAACCAGGTCCTTGCTTCGGCCATTGGAGATGGCCAAGGACATGGCAATCCTTCAGGTTGCTTGTGCCACTCCTGCCTGAGGGTCTCGGAGGTCTCCATGATCACCTGTGTCACCATGATTTTGCAGTGCCCCAGGCTGGCACAGCTGCTGTCAGCTGGGGAGAGTGGCCATGCGTGGCCAGGTCCTGGGCTTACGCAAAGGGAAGCAGTGCCCAGTGAGTGTCCTTGTCCCACTGCCTCTGGCCTGCTGATGCTGGGGTCTCAGTTGCCAGTGGTGCTGCTCCAGCCTCAGCGATCAAGTGGCCATTGAACTGTCCTGGTTAAGCAGCAGGGTCAAAGTCACGAGGTGAGGTGGGACAGGATAGCTTTCCATCTTGACACCAAAGTCCTGTTTGGGTTTTCTGAGCCCTGGTGCAAGAGGAGAAGCCACTGGAGAGGGCAGCCAGTGGATCCCCGCCTTGCCCAGCTGCTCATTGGAGACACCTTGAAGGAGAAGCCTTGAAGATGATGCCTTATGGATTGGGACTGGTCCTCCTTTCTCAGGTATTTTTTGTGCTGGGATCTGTGCAACCATTTCTGAGCTGGAGGAAGAGAAAGCCACGATCTCTTTTCCCAACTTTTTTAGTCTCTTCTTTGCTTCCTCAAGGAGCAAGCTGAGCTTAGCCACAGCATGATAGCCAAAAGATCTTCATGACCCAGCAAATCCCGGGGTGTCTGTGACAGCTTTCATGTTTCCTTCCATCAGATGGAGGGTGAGCACCACAATGTTGCCATCTACTTCTCAGTGCAGTCCCCCCTCAAATCCAATTGCATGGATTTCAGTTATTTCTTGATCTACTTCAGCTCTGCCGTGTTTCAGGTGGTCCTGCCCTGACAAAGGCTCAGGCAGTGCTGGGATGCTTCTGGGAAGGGGGGGTGGTCTCTCCTGTGGCACTCGGCTCCTCTGGCAGTGGCTGAGCTCCACAAATCCAGACACGGGGCTCTGACTCCCTGCTGCCTCACAGGGCAAGTGAGGGGACTAGGGGGGTGCTGAGCCCCTTTTTCCTCTCCCTGAGGCAGCTGAGGATGCTTTACATGCAGCAGCCTTGGGCTCTCACTCCTGATGTGGCAGCAGCTGAAGCCTGCTCTCCCCCCGAAATACTGAAAAAAGCCAGCACCGGGCATATGATTTCAGAGCGATCATCGTATTTAGCAATGCTCCGTGTGGACACAGCACCTTTCAGTCATGGCTCACGAAACTCCCTGCCAGCAGCTGTATTATGCTTTCCTCGAATTAAAGACTTCAGGGGTTCCCAGTGGAAGGCGCTGCTGTTTCTTCTTGCCTGTTGTTGTGGCTGGTGCCAAACAGTACCAATATTGGGTGTGTAAGGAAAGCTTGGATTTGTTTTCTTGAGCTTCCTGACCTTGGAGTGCATCTCTGCATTCCGACTGTTGCCTGTTGTCCTTGCTCCTGAGCTTACTCTGTGAGGTGCTGGGTGCCTGTGGCTCTGAGCAAAGCCAGTGGCCACAAAGGCTGCATGACATGATCCAGGATCTCTGCTTTGTGCTGTGCACAGAGCAGGCTGCTGGCAGCTCTGCTGAGGACAGAAACACCAGCACACAAGGAAAGGGCCGGGGGCTGCGGCTGCCTCTGCTCCAATTCCGTTCCTTTGCCATCATCAGGTTCATCAGAAAGATGGGAAGCATTTTCGGAAGGCAGCTGACAGGTCTCCAGGGGGGCAGTGTCAATCACTATTAGTTGTTTTGTACTTAATTATTTTCTGGGGCTTTGGCACCAGCATGGGCTCAGCGGGCTCCCGCTCCCAGCTCCCGCTCAGCACTCTGCTCTGCAGAATGACCCCACTGTGGAACATGGGCTTGCTGGCATGAACACAGATGGTTTCTAAGCCCATGGCTCTGCCCATAGTCTCAGGTGCGCATTTTCCTGGAGCTGAGTCTGTCCAGCAGCTTTCGGGTGCAACCAGCGGCATCACCCGCTGAGCCCCTGTGCCACGAGGGGCATCTTCCCCGATGTGCTCTGCCTCATCCCCACTTGCTTCTGTCTCCAAAGAGCCCTGCCTGTTCTGCTTGCCTGTACATCCCGAGGAGGGGCTCAGTGTGCAGCTCCTGCCATGCCTTCCTGCTGGTCTGCTTGCCCCAGCCCCTATCCTGATGGCTTGTGCGTGAGATTCAGCAAGCACAGAGGAGCTGTTCCCCTCCCGGCAGCACACTGATCTATTATTTAGTGGCAGTGGAGATTAATATTTGATTGAACAGGGGGTAAGAAAGGGCCTGTGTGCACCAAGAGGGGAGTGACACTTGGGCATCACTGTCGTACTGGGACGATGCAGTCCTTCTCAGGGGGATCCGGGGATGCCCGTATCTGGGATGCCACAGGCCTGAGCTGTCAGCACTGTCCAGCTCCCCGCCAGGCTTGTTAACAGCATGGGGTGTTGCAGCCACCCATGGCTGCTTTTTTGGTGTTGGTTGCTTGGCTTCTCTTCTTCCTAAGAGGCTCTGGCCTTTGTGGGCTCCTCAACACCTCTGCAGGACCACATCTCAGGCTGTGCCTCTTTTTCCCAATTAAAACTTTCCATGTTCCACACTCCTGCTGAGTGAAGGTGAAGTGGGATGGCTGCTCTGTCTCTGGGGGAGCAGAGCAGGGAGGGAGCTCCACAGGATTGCTGGCACCTTGCTGCACACCAGAGGGAAGAGCCATGCTGGATCTGGCTGCTGGGCTGGCTTCTGGTGCAAGGACTGGCCTTAGAAATTAGGATGCAGGGTTGGACAGCAGCTTGCTGGTGGACCAAGTAAGGTGCCTGGAGCAGGATGGAGAAGCAGGTGCAAGGGCTGCTGGAAATCTCTGTGCCCAGATGAGAGCTAAACCTGTGCTTATCCACAAGGCACCTTCCAGTGAGGCTCTGGTTGCCCTCTTGGAGCCCCGCCATCATCCCTGGCCAGACAGGGTGGCTGTGCTGGACCCAGCCTTGTCCTGCGTGGAGGAGAGCGAGGCTGCTGAAATGGGCACATTTGCCAGCTGAGGCTGCTCAAACACAATCAGAAGTGACAGAGCAGTGAAAAAGTGCCTGGCTGAAAGGAAACAGGACTCGATTTATTGTCGCCCTTGGAGCAAGGGAGAGGGATGTGGCTGGATGGGTGAGGACAGTAGTGTTTTTCTGCAGTGGCAAAACAAAGCAGCGTGTAGGTCAGCTCTGTCCCTGTCTTTCGCTCCCTGAGCTGCTGCTCCTCTCCTCGGGAGCATCTTTGCTTTGTGTCATGGGGTTATGTGACAGCTTCCCAGCTGAAGTGGTCCCCAGGGTAACAAGGGAGGGTGATGGACAGGCAGAGCAGGGCTTGGGTGGTCAGAGTCACTCTTGTCCCACATTTCAGAGGGATGCAAGATAACCATGAATGATGTAAGCTGTCATGAAGCCATGGTGGGAATGTGCCTTTGTCACCTCAGGCCACCAGTGTGGCCAAATCAGATCTTTTTCTTTTTTGAGATCACTGCCCGAGACCTTGCAAACCCTTAGTTGGCTTCAAGGATAAGGACCTTGAAGGCTCCCCTCCAGCCCCTGTAGCTGTCTGCCTTCCCAGAGGCTCCCTGCTGACCCACTGCCCTGCTGAGGTCCTGCCGGGTGGGACAGCATCTCCTACTTCTCTGCCACCCATCCAGTGGTCACCATCCCTTTCAGCAAGCACTTTGTCTGCAGTCTGCAGAACATCCTTTTTAACTTAGAGTAAATGTAGTTTCCATGTCGAGATGCTCCCTGATGCTGCAGCAAAGGCAGTGAATGTCGGTGGGTGATGGGTCTTCTCTCCTTTTTGTGGGGGGATCATCAGGCATCACTGGGGTGGGTGGCCCTGGGCTTGGCTTGTGCCAGCAGCTGAAGGGGTTGCATGCCATAGCCAAAGAAAGGGTGCTCCTCTCTGGGTGTTCACCAGGCAGGATAAAGCCAATAGGCCATACAGGCAGGATGAAGCAGTGAGTACACTGCTTCCGTGGGTCTTTCCCAGCTGCTCCTTGTCTGGCCACCAGTACTTGGTCCTCTCTGAACGGCTGTCACTCAGCCAGCAGGACTGTGGGATGATGCCACTCAGAGGACTGCCATTTACCAGCAGTTCTGCTGACAGCTGCCCAGGCCAGGAAAATAAAAAACAGCAAAAAAGGGGATTTAAGGGTGTTCAGAAGGGAAGTTCCCTCCCTGGTGGTTCTCCTCCAGGAGTCTGGTGGCTTCAGGAGGCTGGAGATGTCTGCAGGAGCCCTGTGCCAGTGGCTGGGGATGGAGCCATGCTGGCAGGAGCCACTGTGGAGGAGTCACCTCTCTTCTCTCACTTTGATCATGACCATCCTCTTTGCCACCTCCTGACCCCACGGGTGGCAAGCTGCTGGTCCTCCACCAGTGCTGCTGCCAACCAGGACTCCTTGTTTCCCTCCTAGTTCAGGGCATGATCCTCAGGAGGCACGTCCAGCCCAGCATGGGTGAAGTGCCAAGGGAAGTGCCCCAACATATACTTCCCAATGGTGCAAGACAGGCAGGTTGGAATAGGGAGGTGATGAAGGAGCCCACCCAGTGTTTACTGTCACTGTCATAATTAACAACATGGATCTGTGATAATCAGTGATGTGGATCTGTGATGTCATAATTAACCACGTGGATCTGTGATGTCATAATTAACAGTGAATAATGTTTTACAGTAGGGTTTGTCTCCCAGCTGGTTGCTCTGGCAACAGCACCGAGCTGCTGGTCTCAATCTGACTTGCTTGTCTCATTGTCAACTCCTTAATTGTGTTGTCAATGGAGCTAACAAGGCCAGGAGCCAGGGCATGGGGAGGTGGGCTGAGGGCTTTGCCTGGGCAGGCAGGGGCAGCCCCTGGAGGAGCTTGGCCATGAGAGGGGCTGTGGCTGGCAGCCGGGTGATGTGGGGAGGTGCCGAGGGTGCTGGGAAGACTCACCCCAAATCCCACCTGCTGCTGTCCTGCCAGCCTCCACAGTGCTGCGGGAGCTGGCAGTGGCAGGGCAGCCATGCAGGGAGCAGGAGTGGGTTGTAGGAGCTGCTGAAGGCCTGTTAGGATGCCCTGGCAGGAGGCTGGACGTACACTGGCCTGTGGTGACCGCACATCTGAGGACCTGCCCGTGTGCCACCATCCCCTGGGTGCTCAAGCAGTGCTGCAGCTCCCCATCACCCTTGCAGCACAGCATCCCACTCCTTGCTTTGTTCCTAGTGCTGTGACAGAGGCAGGGTTATCCCTCAGCTCCCAGGCTGGGCATTCTCACTAAGGAGGGGTTTGCCAGGTCCTCCATGTGTGCACAGAAAGCAGCAGTGGGACTGCTGCAGGAGGTCAGGGATTGTTTGTGCCAGCTTGAAAGTGCCCTGATTTCAGAGAGCTGCTTGAGTCCAGCTCCTGCTTGTCTTAGTATGGTCACTTCTT
>JAVHNF010073158.1:15605-25774 GCA_034783455.1 Micropsitta finschii
CTGCTCTACTGTGAGCTCTGCTGTCTACGTCATTTATACTGCTTGGAGATCTGCTTCTAGGAATCCATGTAATGAAGTCAGTGCTCATGATGAATTCCAAGGCTTAAAGTACAGTTGTTTGGAAATGGTCTTAAATTATGGAGGACAAGTAAGCAAAAAAATATAGTGCAAATATATCCATGTATGTAAGCCATATGTAAGCAATATATTAGAGTGCAGCAGTGTACATGGAGAAAAAGTATTTTTCTTCCTTAGTGTCTTAGTTCCTATACCAACTGTTTCTTCCTTTTCCTGCTGGGAAAGACTCCTTTTTTGTCTCTACAGAATTATAGTGCAGTATTACAGATTTTATCCTGATCAAGCCAGTAGATAACTTTGGAGTTAAAATGTAAATAATGTTTCATATTTCATCATTTGAAGGCACTACTCATGAGTAAAGAGAGTATATATTACCAGAGAATTAGATGTTTAGTTAGGCAAGACTATGGAAAATGCAATAGCATGTGTCACTCTGAAGGTAAGGCCAGCTGGTTTTAAGAGGCCTTTCTGGATCTTTAAATCTCTAGAGTCTAAGTGATAAAGAGGAAACGTAACATCCTAGAACTCCCAAATGCCTTTCCAGGCTGATTAAAAGTTGCCTATACTGACAAAATATCCTATATGCTGTGCTAAGAGGATAAATATTGCTGTCATAGGTCCTTTGTACTAGCCCTGCTCACTCTATTTTAGCAAGTTAATTCCTTTTTTCAAGACAAGCTTGATAGAAAACAATAACTGGAGCTTCTTTTGACCAACAGACTAAAGATCAGAAAGAGAAGAAATCAAGGGCAAGCTGATCTTTCCAGCTTTACTATCTGATCTTCTCTCCCACCTAGATGGGACAGACTTTCTATCCATTACGTGATGCTTGTTTCACTGCTGCTGGATGCCCACGTTCATTTTGCATCGCAGTTCTCATGCCATTTGACATTCCTTATTCCTTGCTGCTCATCTCTTTCTCACAGCAGTCTTTTGCTCTTGTTTTTCCATTTTGCATTTCTTTTCAGCTGCCTACCTGTGCTTTGCAAAGCAGTTTGAAGATAAACAAGTTTTTCTCCTAAAGTTGGAGAATTCCCTGAATACAAGCAATTTGGTCAATGTTAGCAGTACACAGGACTTAAATCTTATGAACTCTACACGGTGAGGAGGAGGGAGGGAAGTGATTTTGGCTTCTTTCCCAGTAACATAGGAAACATCCTACTTCAGTACCTACAGTAATACTGTTAGCCTCTGCTGCTGGTTCAAGTAAGTGTGCAAGTGTAAATAAACAATTTACAGAGTTACACTTTTTGGATATTATTGGGTAATTTGGGTAACTATGATAAAATATTTCTAATATATGTTTGCATAATCCTGCTGTATTCTTGAAATATCCTTGGAAACGTCATTTGTTTCCTTACATGCTCCGGTGAATATACTGGTAGTGACACATCTTTCAATATGCCTGTCCTGTGTGTGTTCCACTTAGAATTGCCAGCATTTACCTAAGCCCCTTAGCCTTGGGCGCCAACAAGCAGGTCTGACTCCAGGGTGTAGAAATGCAGCAGTTTCTATCCTATCTCTCAGTACATCATCTCCTCATGCTGCTATATATAGCTACAGCTGCAAGGATTGGTGGAAATACACTGTCAGCAGCACTGGAGCAGGTTAACCCGAGAGGACACTGGAAATGAGGTTAAACTCCCTTTTATGTTCAGCCACGTTAAAACAGCTGTGTTGGTTACTGTCTCTAAGTACTCCTACTCTAATTCTTTCCTAAAACTCTAGACTTTTTAAAATTCAGCTGCATCTCAATCTCGACGCCCGAGGAAGGCGGGTCAGAGGCACGCTCCTGCCGCGGCGCGCCAAGAGATGGCAGCAGAGAGCCCCGTCGGGGGCAGCGCAAGCCCTCGGGCACTTAGGCTTATTCTTTTCGGATCGATCTAAGCAGGTCTAAATGCGTTTTGAATTTAAAGATAATAGGGGAAATAATCTTAAAGTGATCTGGAAAAAATCTCACCGCGGTCAGTGCCTTTTAAAGACACCGGCATTCACCCCTGGAATGATCCCCAGGGCTCTTCTCTTTGATATTTTTTTTTATCTGGCAAGACAGGAACCATAGGAATGACCAGGACTAGCTCCTGCAGTAAGCAAGAAATCCTGAACATGTCAGAGCTGTACAGGGAGATGGGCACAAAGTAGCTCCTTCAGCACTGCAACTGTGGTCCTGCAGGTATGAGATTCTTCAGTGCTGCAGCGAGCTCCCCAGCCCGGCCATCACTGCAGACACAGACTCAGTGTGCTCCCCTAATGTTAACACAGTTCCCACATTCCCCTATTTTAGTTCCTGAATATATTTCTAGTCCTGTTATTTTTTTTTGCTTGGGAAACCAGTTAATTGCCCTGCTTTAATAAGGAAGTCTGATGACTTCTCCTTTATTTTAATTGCTCAGCAGCCAGTAAGATCTGTCACACCAAATAATATGCTTCAGGTTGTTTCTCTGTCTGGATCACATTAACTCTTAGAGCCCATGGGAGGCTGTACCCAAAATTTTCATTCACATCTTGACGCAGTGCTTGTGTTCACACATTTCCAGCTACAAGGCTTGAAAGAGCCACTTGTCCAGTGTTCTGCCTACTTTGGGTTTGAGTAAATGCTTGGAGAATTTGGGGAACAAACCCTCTCATCCTGAAGTGCAAAAATGAAGACACAAATGAAGAACTAGGAGGCAGCTTTTTGCATGACCAGTTGCCTCTAAGCTCCTGAAGAATCATGTTTATGGGAAATACACTTTTCTTACATCAGCTTTGACAGCAGCTGATATAATGGAAAGGTATCATGAAGGGTATAAATGACATTAGGATATGGAATATTGCTGCTGTTAAATTACTAATTATACTTTGCTACACAGTATTGTGAGTTTACGCTCTGCATGAAACAGCATGGTATCTCTGCATTAGCATGGGCTCTTACTGCTCCAATAGCTGTACTTACAGCTATGTTAAGGAATACTTTTATTTGCTATGTAATACAAGAGGTAAAGAACTAAGCTTTCTATCCTACTCTGCAGGGTCTCTGCAGTGATATCCTACTCAGTTTCTTTATCACCTCACACAACAGGTTCCCAACATGGTTAAAAGCCAGGATCGACTTCTAACGGGCAAGATTTTTCAGGAGTCATTTGAAGAGTCATCATGGAAGGGCCTGCTTCACTTATCAGTCTCCTAGACTGATAAATACCCCATGTATGTAATACAGGGTAAACAACTGGGACCAACTCTAAGAGACCAAATACACTACAGAGTGGCTGGAAAGCTCTGAATACTAAAGAACAGTAGCTGGGGCCTTGAGAACTTTCAGCTTTACTAAAGGTCAAAAAAGATGAACATTAATCTGAAAAGCTGTATAAAACTATCGGTCCCACCATCTTAAAATCTCTACCAGTTTCCTCCAGACTCGTTCAACTTAGATATTGCAGGCTGTTTCTTCTTTCATGACACACAAATAAATCTCCAGCTGCAGTAGTCTCCAATTCTGACTTGGGTAAGGTAAGGTGAAGATCACTATTTATTCCTGCATAAAATACGTACGCACTTTTTCTACAGAGCTGGACTTCTACAGGACAACAGAAAGTGCCAGCATAAATTGTCTGTTCTTTTGAGAAGATCCAACAAAGGGTTAATTCTGTCATGCATCATTCTCATGAATTGGTAAGAGTGAGGCACAACAGACTGCAAAAGTTTCTGCAAGATGAAGATGAGGTGAATATGCTAGTTAAGATAGTACCACAAATTCTTTTCTAACAAGTCTCCCCTTGGGAACTGCAACCCCATTTAGACTTGTAGAGACTTGTCATTGAGTATGAGAGTTTGAAATCTTGCAAAAAGTTAACCTAAAAATAATGCCTCAAGAGCCATGGATGTAAAAGTAATAGAAAGTTATGGGATGCAAAACCTGTAGAAATCAAGCTATTATAATGCCAGAACAATTATCAGTCCTTTCTGCAAGTCTTTAAATGGATTATCAAGCACAGTTGTTTTTCTCCTATTACTATCCTCATCAATCCATTAATACCCTTGACTTGCCCTCAAATATCAAATAAAGGCACTGTTTGATTTATGAGGATTAAAAATATCTTGATTAATGGTACTGCCAAGGTTTCACAATAAATGTAACAGCATGTTGCCCAGGAATAAACCCCAGCACCTCATTCACACTTGCAGGTGAGAGTTACCACCACCTTTTAGCCATCAGACTGGGCAAAGTGCTGGACTTCCAGAACAAACAGGTGAATCAGGGTCAAACCAATTAGCAGATAAGCTTTTATTTAAAAGGGAGCTTTAAAGATTCTTGTGAAAGGGAAGATAAAGCTTTTTCCGTCAGTTACTGCAGTCTATTTGAGAGAGGTTTTCATCAAAAGAAGCACTGCACTGAGGCTGGGTGGTGTGTACTGTCAGTTTCTACCCTTGGCAACACAAAAGAGGATTTGTTTCTTCATGCAACCCTACTAGGCCACTCTCCAGAGCCCTAAAGGGACTGACTGTTACTGGGTAGTAGGATCCTGGTAACTGGATAGAGTAAGAATGAGAAGAGACACACTAATGGTTGGAAAGTTAGAGCTAAAAGGAGTGTAGACATAAAAACAAAGTTCTTTATGAAACAGCACAAACCTTATCTTGTAGCAAAACATCACTGAGAGGTGTGCGTACACATAATTCAAGTCATGCTTCCTTCCCAGAAGAGCATTATTGAGAAAGGTACAAGGACAAGAACTGCAAACCATTCTGCACAAACTGCTCACAGTTTCCCACAGCAAGTTTGTGTTCTTAGCTTATGTGATGTAGCTTGCGATGTCCCTCATTTCTTCTTTAGTGGATGTGCTTTGTTTCCTTTAATTACTTGAACAAATTGTCAAGATGTTACATTTATTTTTCTAGCCTAGTTTTTCTAAATTCCTTTGTCTGAGGAATTGTTACAGAGGAGTTCTCTTGTTGTGTTTATTTCTGAAACTTTATTGTTGGTTTATTCTGAAAAGCATTGATAGGAAAGCTAAACACACCTGCAAGATAGTTAGCAGGAGAGCTTTACTTGTAATAAATGCCACAATATATTTAAAATTGAAAATTATCCAGCACATTCAGCAGCCATCTTTCAAAACTTGAAGGATAACCTACCTGAAAACCAGTTACCAACCTAAAACATATGCAAATTGTAATCCTCTTTGAAAGAGGGATTTAGTAGCCTAAAGCTCTGTATTCCAGTTCAGCAATTTCAGAGTGACATTCAAAGGGATTACATAGAAGAACTGAATTATACTTATGGCTTAAGTGCTCTTAGGACCAGGTCACAAAACTTCAGTGTACCTTCTGGGTTTCTGCAAAGAGACTGATCTATACTCAAGTTTTGGTTATTAGAAGACCTTTCCAGGCTTGCTTTTAGAACTACTTTTTTTTTTTCCCCTAGATAAAATGGTTTGAACTTTGGAGGATAATATGCAACTACTAAGAGGAAAACACAACACATATTGTATGCAGTTTAACTTCACATTTTCACTTACCAGTATCTCCCATCTTGGGCAGCATTCACACTTCAACATGTACAGCCTCCAGAGAGTCCTGTCTTCTTCCTATTAAGTGACCCAGAACAACAGATTGGTGATCAGCCTGACCCCTGACAAAAATTACCTTGACTCTGTTTCACCGTTAGTAAATAACTGCTTCAAAATGATTTCAATTGCATCTTCATCTTCTTAATCTTTTCTCATCACAGAAAAAATGTTACTCAAAATCACACCTGAGCTATCCATACAACATCACTCTCCCACGTCTGATAGATCAGGAACATGGCCAACAACAGCAAGGGCCAACGAAGCCCTTCCTTTGTCTACATTACACTCTTCCAAGTGTTTACACTGCATCTAAGCTTTCTATGGGGATGAGAAAAAGAATTAGACTAGCATTGTTACCTTCCAGCTCCATCATGATTCTTGAAATACGTGGGATATATTTCTTGATGTCAAGAGCTGAGGCATAATCAGACTACATTCTAAGTAAATTTCCAGCATTTGTAGTTTTGGAGAAAAGCTTGAAGTTGTTCCCAGTCAGAATAATATTAGATTCAGGCAAACAAAATCCCCATGTGGAATCACGAACTTTTAAAGCAATCTTAAGATTTTTTGCATGAGCTTTCCATGAAATGCGACAAGGACAGTGGTTGAGGATGGCTTTAGGAAAACACTAGGGCTTTGTCAATTATGGTTCCACAAAAATTACAGTTGTCTCAGCTCTTTCTACTATAAGAAACTATCAAAGTGCTTTCAAACACCACATTCAGCATCCCAGCTGCACACTTGGAGTCTGAGCTCTCCCCACAAGAGCTGCACTCAACTCAGCTGCCTATTGTCATATCAGCAGTTTGTGATGCTAATTAAAAGTAAATTTAAGTAAGTCAAACTATTAGCATTTATGTTTTAACAGGACAGTAATTCACCCTTATGCATTAACTGACTGTCTTGTCTGTCTGGGCTGCCTTTTCAAACTCTTTTTCCTCAGCTATTTGGTCACTTGCAATACTATCATGAGATGTCACACTACATGCTGGAAAGATTATTTTCACAATTTGAATAGACAACAGCCTGATTTATTCCTTGCTCAATTTAAATATTATGACCAATTCACTGATAAATCCCCAACTAGAATATCATTAGAAAAGTGATAAAATGAGGAAAACCTATTTCATCCAGGTTCATTACAAAATATTTAGCTTTTATTGATTCATATAGTAAGTACAGCTTCCTAAAAGCTGGCCCTGTTAAAGACTGAGAAATGAATGGAGTAGTGATGTCCTCATGCTGCATGCAGTTTTAAAAAGGCCTGGGTCTCATGGTGTGGTGAGGAGAGACTAACGTGAAGTTCACCCTGCTATAGAAGCCTTGAAGTATTTGCACTGGCATGGTGAGATATTTTTTACATGTTTAGGTATCAAGATATTTCTCTGAAGCTCATGTGAAGGGTGATGACACTAGAAGTGTAGAACAGCAAATGCTTTTCCAGAATACACTAGGACGGAGTATATGCCAGCTGCATAGCACCTCAGTATATGTCAGTACCGGAAGCTGGATTTGTCTCCACTTACTATCTGTATAACACTGATTTGGTCTCTCCTTTTATAAGGAAATGACACTTGGAATATTTCATCCACTTATTTCATCCAAATACTAACACATCAAAGTTGAAGTGATAACTTATTTGACTCTTAAACATGATTGACACACTGCAAAAACCTGTTGACGTGGTATAGACATATCTCTACATATACACGATTTCATATTAATGCATTTTCAGGTTGTCCCATTAAATGTGTGGATCTCAAATTGTACAGTCCAGAGCAAGTGCTATCTTGGGAATCTAAATCCAATAGCAGACCAGAACTGTTGGGAAATTAACATTTTTTACATCATACAGGATTTTAAAAGTTTACTTCTACCTGCAATTCATTACAAAACAGCTCTTCTTAAAAAGAAAAAGTAGAATATTTACTTATAATTCTATATCTTATCCCAGCTTAAGGCTACATGTATTGATGCTCCATTGAACAGCTTGTGTATTGAACAACACTGCTGGTTTTCACAACTTGAGATTTTGATTTTTTAAGGAATTAGAATGAATATAGACCATGTGCACACAAGAATGGTCAAGATGAGTACCAGAAACAAAACAGCAAAAGAGAGAGTCGTGTGAATCAGCACCACCTCTACCAGATACAAGAAATAACTGTGACACTCACAAGATATCACAGGAAATATTCACAGTGAAATTAAAGAGAGAATCCAAGATGCACTAACTTGGATCTCCTTTGAAACGGTCTTGCTATAAGGTATTGAAAGGTTAATGATACAGAGATACAGCAGAACCTTAGTTGCTCTGAACAACGACTGCTCACTGACATAATCTTTTACAGCCTAGGTTGCAGTAAAGCCAAATATACAGCTATACTTTAGTTTGAAGCAAGACATTGTTTATCATGTTTCTATCCAAATCAAGATTATTGGATTCCTGAAAAAGAAAGGAAACTGCAAAGAAGTACCACTCGCTTTTCTAACTAACTTTATCTGGTAACTCTAAAAGGCTGTACAAGACTAATGATTCTTCTCACAGCAATTATACCTCAATCTGTTTTGGAAAAGGAGATGTTATTAACAAAAGTATAAAAAGGTGTGAATTACTTTCTAGGCCATTGTACTATTATCCTGCTGTAAATCCCATTGACCACAAAGAGACTAACAAATTCCATGCTACCTCTGTTGTCTGCCTTTACTTTCACAACACATTTAGAAACCAGTTCCATCAGCTCAACCTGGTGCAAGCTTGCAATACTTATAGTAATATTGTACCTCCCTAGCATCCTTTTTTGTTCCTTATACTTGGAATCTACAGGACATTTTTCTTGAACTCAAAAAAGCAAATGACAAAAAGGAATAATTTCACCGTTTTGTTTTGGCTCAACTCCTGCTCTTATCAGCTATGCTGATTTTTCTTAACATCCCCCCCATTATAAATCACAAAACATAACAATCTCAGTCTTTCCTGCCTTTCTTTTGTCTTTTGCTTCTGTTTTAGTTATGCTTAAATACTTCTAACTCCCAATCGGAAACTCATTATTTACCATAAAGTCATATGAATGTCAGTGAGCTTTAGATCAAAATTCTTATGTTAACAAAGCTATTTGAGAACTAATAGTTTGGCTCCACTTTTTAAGTTAAATGTCTATTTTAGCTGATTTAGAAAGTCAAGTGGTTTGTTAGTGCCATTGTCTCCATCCTGTTTAAGTGTCTATAAACAGATGCTTTAAGAGAAAAACTCCCCATGGAGACCCCAACACCAAATCCATAGACTTCAGTGAAAACTTTCACGATGGCTTTAATAGACTTTGGACAAAGGACTTAAAATTTGAGGAGCTCTGTTACAAACAGCTCTGTCCAGGGAGATCTGCCAACATAATTCGGATGTGAAAGAGGTTGCAGCCTGAGAAAACGGACCTTGCTTGTTGGCAAAGATGAGAACTACCTCAAAGAAGGAAAATAGGAGTGCTTTGCGCCTCTGCCCTTGCTTCTTCTAGGAAAATGAAAAGTGCTGTCAGTATGAGGAAATTGGTTGGCCGAGATGCAATTAATTTATTTTTCATGTCTTTGATGTACAATTTAAGTGTACTTTTCTCCCCATTTTGAAAGGCTCAGTAGACCAATGTTTATAAGTACACACTCAAAATGCCACTCAAAATTATTTCCTATTTATATCTGATAGCAATGTATGCCAACCATTAGGAAAAATCAATAGCATGTTTTTGACACTAATAAAGTGCAGGTGTTTTCTGCTCAACACCACTTTTTGTCTAAAACATTACGTCAACTCACACCTACCTGGACTAGCCATAAACTTCAGCAGTCACGCACTGTTTGCTAGAGACAGTACATTATGACTGCCATCACTATGCTAGGGCCCTATAAATGACATAACTGGAAAGAATGCCTGATTCAAGTATTCCCTGAGGACTCATTTTATAGATGAGATAAAAATTATTTCCAGTTCATTTAGGTTTCATTTCTTTGTCCAGCACCTTAAAGAACCAAACAATTTCCTTATAAAAATCAGACAGGTGATTCCTCCCCTCCTTTAAGTTTTTCTATTAGATTAATTTTGACACAACCTCACAGACATAAGGAATTTAGAGGCATGAGGTGATGACAATGGGAACCATGCTATATATCACAAAACAGGTGTTCTTGGTACTTGAGTAACTGGTAGAAGCTCTGATGACAAAGCCATAGGTTTTGTTGCCACTTGGGAGTTCAAAGCCTGAACGCCTGTTGCCAAAATTATTTGCAACTAGAATTCCTGGCGACAGTGACATCCCTAAAGGTATTTCAGTGTCAAAGTAAATCTCTAGTTGAAGAGATGAATATATAACAACCAAATCACTTCATTACTCTGAAAACACAGCTTCATGCCAGTCATTTTAACATGTCAGCATCCAAGTTGCATTTGGCTTGCAAGGGTCTCATCAGCAAGGAAACAGACATTGGGTGTGGGCACAGAATACTGGAAATACTGGAAAACTGCAAATACTGGAAACTATTCACACTATAACTGCC
>JAVHNF010073162.1:0-16670 GCA_034783455.1 Micropsitta finschii
GATATTATTTAGAGTAGATAAGGCTTGATTTAGACTGCCAATTTCAACACTGTTAACCTTTAAAAGAAATAACTATTTCAACGCTCATAGTGCTTAAGAAAGAAGACAGGAAAAAGGACATCCTGGAATTTTACCAACATGCTTTTTCTGACAGTAAGAGTGAGGAAGATGCTGCCCATCCTCCCAGTACAAGCAAGGTACCTCAAACATCCAGTTCCAGCAGTCAGCTTAGACACAAGGGACTCCCAAAGGAGTACCTGAACAAAGAGGACTTTTTTCTTGTTATTACTATTTTTTATTTAATCCCAGATTACATGCAGTGACATTCTGGACAGTATCTTGTATATGTAAGGCACCTTAGTAACTGGCATCTGGCACAGCAGCAACAACAACTTCTATTTTCAGTATTACCTAAATTGAAAAGGCTTAAAATAGCTCACATTCAGCTGAAAACAAATGAAATGTTAATTCCTGGCTCTCTTAAACTGCTTTCTACCCACAAAATTCAGAGTAAATACTGCTTTTTAGTCTGTCAACTTGGAGAAAAATAAAGACATAAACCAATTAATTCCACCCCCGGTCAAAGTACTCAACAGAAGACCTAAAACCTGAGCCTGGGCTTTCTCTTTTCCAGTCTTGTATCACTTTTGCTCAGAAAAAAACATATGCAAATATCATAACAAAAATCTGTTTGTATGCTATACACACAAGTTACCACTATTGCCAAGAAATAAGCATTCTGAAATGTCAGTTTACCCATGTACACGGATACTTAGAGTATAAGTAACAAAAGCACAGAACATATAAAGGGTATTCTTCAGAATCACTGTACTGGTAACCTAATACTTAACTCCACATTACCAATTAAGCCTAGACAATGCTCAGAAACAGAGATTTATCAAAGCTTACCTTCTCATGATTTTCTATCAGGATTTCAACGACGATATTCTGAAACTTCAGGTCCATGATGGCTGCTACAGTTTCTTCCTGTGGCCTCATTAAGGTTGGTCCAAATACTACTCCTAGATTTGCCACAGTCATTAGATTTCTCTTGGCATGCTTTGAAACACTTTTTGAAAAGAATTGAAGGAAAAAACAGGAAATAGGTTATGAAAAATTTCCATTACTGTTGGAAACTGCAGTCTACAAATGAAAACATTACATTTCCTTAATCTATGCTTTAGAAGTTTGTTTACTGCAAAGTTTCTTCAAATAAAGTTTACCAAATACTGGAAAACAGAAACGCCATTCTTCCACTGGCAATTTAAAAACAAAAGCACTCTCTTGCTGAACTTAAATATGTAAAATGCACTTAGCCTTGGACCAGGGCAAGTGTGAAACCAACTTAAATTTGCTAACAGATCTCCACTATCCGCTTTGCCAGAACTCGCGAAAGGAAAGTATAATGTTCCCTTTCTCACTTCAATCAAACCCTCAACTGCTGGCAGGACTGCTAAAGTAAATACTTATATGGCTTCATTAACGGATTAAATTTCTGCCTTTCCCTCCAAAACATACACAGCATGAGTCAAACATCTTGTCTGCTTTTGCACGTTTAGTTCTTGGTATTGTGTATGACAGCATCGAGACGGGCTCCAGCCACACTCAACTACGGCCCTTTGTAGTTAAACAAAGGTAAGGACAAGAATTCTGACAAGGTAGGAGAGCAGTTCATAACACTTACTTTGCTAAATGTTTCACCAAAATTTCCAGCATCTCTTTGTTCTTTTCTGGGAGTTTATGGACCAAAAAGTGAACAGCACTAACTCGAGATTCAGGACTCCCACTTTCTATGGGACATAGAAATAAATAACTCAAATAATAGAAATACAATAAAATGCACAGAAACACTAAGCTTCTTCCACCCCTGCATGGAAACATACTGCGCACACCTTGCTTCATCACTTATGTATCTCCAAACATAGCAGTATTGAACATATGTGCTTTGTTTTCACAAGTTACCTTGTTCTAGAATTATCAACTTATTTGCTTATTTTGTGAACTCATCTTTCAGCCCACCTGCAAAAGGATGCTTTTGTTCATCTATTTTTAAAAATAGCTGTAGTTATTGTTTTGCTGCATTGGACTCATCTGCTTACAAATATACTGCAAGGTGAGGAGTGATGTTACTGGGTGCCACAGGCTCAAACTGTACTACTTTACATTTTAGCATCATTAACTGATTATCCTCATCATTAGAATGCAGTTTTGTTGGTACTGCGCCGCTAATGATACACAGTTTCCAATGCAAGGTAGCACAAATCCAGTAAGACAACGCATGCAGAAGGTTCATACGCACAGAAGGGAAAATATAATGACCTCTGAAGATACAGGGGAACAATCATGCAAAAACCCTACTGATAGACACTACTGTGATAAAAGGCCCTGAGTAACAACAGCATCCCTGTCTAGCACAGTACAGAAATAAAGTAAAAATAAGCAAGAAGGTTTTCTGTGTGTTGCGTGTTGAAGAACTTTGGCCCCTTACAGGTTTCACTAGCACAGATGAAAACAGGCATCTGTAACATTAAAATAATCCCTCTTCCTATTTCTCAAAGTTGTATTAAATCACAAAACGGTATCTCAGTAGTGGTTACAATGAGAGGAGTGGAAGTATTTTTCTTGTATATAATACTACTTAGTACAAGGTACCTAAAGAGAAAAAATTACAGCCTACTCTGAATGCAACAAGGTTCAACACCACGACCACTCATCAGATCCCATTTTACTCTAAGGCAACTTTGTTAAATGTATTTCATATAAAATACCACCATATTTCTTCAATGCATATTGCTACTTTTTTTTTCCCTTCCCTCTTTTCATATTGCTACAGATTTTAGCGTTGTTTTTTAATTCTTTTGCAGTGAACACCGCTGCACAGATTGCAAGAAAATAGGTTACCAAAATGCAAAACATTTAGCTTCTATTCAGCTAATCAAAATTCAGACAGCCAGAAAAACATAAGCCTTCTTTAAAGGAAGACTATTTTGCATACATGTGAAATCACAAACTCTAGTTAAAGAATGGCTAAGCAACTTAATCACAAGATACAGTCAAGACTTACATAGTTTGAATCTATGCTAATATACATCAAAAAAATAGAAAGGAGAATCTTTTAATTTTGGCTTTTCTTTTTTCCTCCTAATAGTTTCAGAGAAAAGGATATTCCTTACAATTCCCAGTGTTGTTGTTTTTTTATAGCCAGCATAGGAAACAACACTGACTGCCTATTTTTAAGTATACCGTAACTCGGATCCGCAATGCTGATTAAGTTTCCCTCCCCACTACATGGAATCAACCCCTCTAATAAAATTGTTTACTGCTTATGAACCCTGTACTATTTAAAGCATGTAACTTCAACCAAATTCCTTTATTGAAAGAGACTGTAAAATGGAGAGAAAAAAAATAAAATGAAAAACTGCTGGCAAAACTTCATAGGTCAAGAAATTACTTTAACACTTTCCAATACAAGCAGGCATACTCAGTATCTAGGTAAGTATGTTGAATTTTAAGCACCTGGTCTTTAAGATGTGCTTTGGCAATAAATTTCACGGGCTAATTTTCATTTTGAATTAAGGACCACAAGTGAACACGTTCTGCAGTCCTGAAAGCCGTAACAGCAATCTGAAGAAGATACAGCAATGGTCTCAAAGTTTAATTTTGCTTACCACAGTTTGCCAGAAATGCCACAGGCTGGAATGAAAATCACCTAATATCTGTTTGATACTTTACCAAAAATCTTCTTGCACAGTTTCCCTCTATCCTCTTCCAAAAAAATTCCATGTACATCAGATACCATACAACTGAACTACAAACGCTGTTGTGTCTTCTCCAAGTCTGTATTTGAACTGCCATAGCGTAATCTGGCCTGCTCTTGCCTTTCTTCTACTAATGTATGAGGAACTTTCAAGCCAGCCTGGATACAGAGCTAACAAGGCACTGAAAATAAGGGTCAGGCAGCTGTGCTTTAAGGATCCAAGTGAGCCTGAATTAGTGTATTTTCCTTCACTAAGCTTCATCCTCTGCATAAATGAAAGCAAAAAAATATTACAATCTAAGTAGATGCTTATCATTGCATAATTAAGGTAATGAGTGTTGACTATGTCTATTCAAAAGTTTCCCATAAAAGTCAAAACTGTACTATGTTAAGTCTGTCACAACCTTGTCTGTCAATAGATACGTCATATATGATACATGCTAGAACTACGTTAAAACCTATGTATTTTTAAAACATTTATTATTTCTTATTCCTATGTTTTTATTGGTTTGAAGAATTTTTCTGAATTTGCATTTGCAGTGCACTCCTAAGGCCACAACAGTACTGTAAGAAAAGCCTTCTATAACTACAGTAATGTATTTACTGGCAGGAACGATGAATTCTCCATGCAACTCGTATGTCATCAGTGGCTCCGGAAGGCTTCTGTAAAACAAGGATGACATAATATATTTAGCTGTATTCTGTTCTATCTGTATTTACCCTAAGCAGGAAACCTTTTTAACATTCAGTAGTATAATCCTCACATTGAAAGCAACCATTGTTACAGTGGCCTTAGAATGCAGTGATTTCCAGTGCAAATGTAAAACTTGGTATTACCAGAAAGACTAACTACACCCATTCATCTTCTGCGAGCTGAAGTGGTGCCTCCAGTCCATCATAAAGCACCTTTCCAAACTACAACACTGAGACTGTTTCTCAGATGAAGACTGTACACATACGCTGTGCAATTAATTCTTCATTAGTGTTTTTAAAATACAGAGAATCACAAGTCATTGCCTTACTGGAAAGAAATAAAGGTCCTAAAATAGTTAAGTTTGCTGAACAGCAGCCATCCCCAAATCAAAACTCTAAGGCTTTTCACATGGAAAAATTTAAATTCAAAACCTTTGTCATCAACGAAATACGTGCTGAATAATGGAAATCAGAGTTAAAGCATCAGAGTTAAGACTTACGTTTATTAAACTGACTTTACTGATGTTTCTGAAATATTGGAGCAAACACTCAGGAGATACTACAGGCAGGAGATACTTCACCACCTGCTTTGTTTTTTCCTTTCCTGCTTTTTATTTTATTTATTCCATAATATGAGAGACTCCACGAGAGAAACTCAGGTCATTTGCAACCCAAACCATTCTATCTTGATAACAGTTCTTCAGCATTCTTTATTAGTGGTTGCAGTAATACCATATTCAATAAAACCAGCACATTAAAAATGTGGTATTGGTGTTACACTATGAAAGAGATACAGAAGTTCTGCAATATATGTTCTTAGGCAATTTAGTAAAATACCTTGATCAGAAATCTGCCAAATCATTTGAACAGAGAACACATTTAAAATTCTTACTTTTAACATTCAAATATTATCACTATTGCACCTAGAATATCAGAACAAGGGCTAGAAGAAGAGAGAAAAAATTCATGACCTTTCCCCTTTTCATTCTACTACATCAGAACACAAAGATGCAAAAACTCTTAACTGTCTTAACTGGCTGTCAGTAACACTCTCATCAAGTTTACTAACAATCCAGTTTTTTCAGTGAAACTCTTACATATCTAACACAAAAATGTTTTGGGGCTTGTCTCACAGAACACAAGTCTTAGCGTTGCTAAATTATTTTGCTTCCCCCAAGACAAATAACAAACATGTTATTTGCTCAAAACGAATCTCTATTCAAAAATATAGGAAAAAATATAAGTAATGTAGCTTAACCCTCTGTACAGGAGAATTAGATTATTATTCATAATCTAAAATATAAGTAAACAAATAGGACAGGCTTACCGCAGATATTGCTTCATAGCACTAGTAATTGTCTTCACTTCCCAATCTACAGAGTTTTCCAGGTCAACTTCACTGCAGGTTTTTGCATCTAGAAAATAATCAGAATGAGAAGAAACACATGAAAAAGCGGAATTCTAAATAAGTATGCCCAAATGAACAGCAACAAAGTGAATTTGATCATTATGTATTGCTCACATGAATGCAGAAGTAGTACGTCCTTACTGTTAGTTAATAAGAAGACAATATCCAAGCCTCTTTATAAATTCTATGCCTATGTTTTGGTTTAAAAAAATATTTACTGCTGATGTATTTTAGTGAAGAATTAAAAATCACTTCCATGTAAAAAGATCTCTACAGCAACTGGTATTTTCACACCTTTAATTGAACAAAGATGCACACAAACACAAGAAGGATGTACAAAACCAGTTCAGAAAACAGACCCATTAAGAGACCTTTTACCAGGTTAGTTGAAAGAGTCTTACAGCAAAACAGATCAAACTGAATAGTCGTACGTCTGAATCAGGTGAAAGATTTTTTGACGGAATACAGAAAACCACACAGCACACTGGAATGTTCTGCAATCAAAAATAAATCCTTTTGGCCTCAAAACACGAGGTAATAGCTAGCTGACATAAAATCACACGTAGCCAAACTAGCCCAATGAGCCTCTGCTATTACTGCTACATGTTTCCATCAGTCACTACAGTGAACTACAGCAGTAGCCGACACAGATTACGTGTTGACCAGTTCATACAATTCAAAATTCATTTGTTACTTTGCTTGTCAGACAAATGACAGACACATTTAAAAAATCAAATTAGGATCCCTGATTAAAGGTGCAGTCCTTTTACTGGGACTAAATAATTCTGTTCTAAAGGCTGTGCCAAGCAATTATTTCCGTAACTGAATATTCTCCCTCATTATATCAATTATTTAAATCTCATTTTAAAATACAAGTCAGATAACATTTTCTTCCAAATTGTTACTAGCCAACTACCATGCAAAATACTCAGGACTGTCTCAGGAAAGAGTTTATCTTTTTTCTCTGTTTAGTATGCTGGCTGTTTCGGTGTTCAAATTCTCTCATTTTAATTTCTTTTCTATGAGAAGAAAACCTATCTACTGAATTAATTAAATAAAAAAACTGCCATCACATCAGAAACTAGTGAAATCTATGAGGATTTGGTTACTATGCCACTATGTAGTATCCATATAAAATTAAATAAATAAATAAATAAATCACAGCTTCATAATCATCAACCTCCTTTACAGTCAAAGTATGCACTCAGTTTTGTGCAAGTTGTTGATGAATCTGAGGAAGAAAACAAGAAGCACCTCAATTCGAAAAAAAATCTCTTAAAAAGAAAATAAAAATAGAAGGCATTGCAGAAATATTTCATTATCTATTGGAGAAAACAAAACAAACCAAAACTTTAGTTCTGCCACCAACCCCAAACAATCCCTAGTTGGACTGTAGCAACCGTTCAAACTTATAGTCTGCTTTTCATTTTTGGTTTACAGTTGCCATACATTACTCTGTGCCTCACCACCCTTTATATCTGACTGTTCCTGCTCCATTTTCCCCTCTGCTTCAAACATCCCAGGCCATTATATGAACTGGAACTTCAACTGGGATTTCAAATATGACAACTAGTTTTCATGCTACTTGTTCACATAGCAGCCACTGTGCGCTGAATGGCAACTTTAAGCATGTAAAAATAACTGTGCACATTTATGGAACAGCTTTTGACAGATCAGCTCTAAATTTTATGCAAATCTTTCTGACAATAAGGGAGCTAGAGTTTATAAAAACAGTCCAGTTCACTAAACTAGGTTAGGAGGAGACTCTCTGCTTTCACACGCAATATGCCCACTGTAGGAGTGTATGCATACTGTCATTTACTGCATATGAAATAATAAAAAATTGAGCAGAGTTGTTTTGAAAGCTGCTCCTTTTGAAAAGGCAGCGGTACCTGAAAGCTTTCTCCTCCAAAATGTTATGTCTGGTGTTTTTCATGCCAGGCAGTATCAGAAATGAGACTCCAACTCCAAGTCCTTAGCAGTCACTTCACCACAAGCAAGGGTCTGTATGAAAGCTCACCTATGCAGTAGTTTGCATGAAATTTACGTAGGCAGCTATGAAAGCTTGTATGAAATAAGCAACATCAGATCTATAATGTAGATCACAGACAAACCAGGAATTGGTCCCGGATGCATTTTAAGAACTGAGCCTCCTGATGGCTGACAATGCATTCTGTATTGCTTATGACAGATACACACAACATGAAAAGTACTAACTGCATCCCTGTTCACAATGAGATAGCAGATTAATTTAACATTTTCCCTTCAAAAGTAATGAGTCTTTTCCTTTTCAAATGCCTTACTTGAATTTAAATGAGATTACTGCTGCAAAATAGATCACCATAGCACAACAGCAGTTGCAAGTAACTTCAAGGAATAAGTTACTTGCAAAATAAAGGTGGTTTGGGTTTTTTTTATTTTAAAGAATCGTATATTTAATTGCTGAGTTTCATTTTATAGAAGACTTAATTTTACTGCATTTTTGCATTAGACATGAAAACCTATGCATTCATAGTATTAGAAAAGCATATATTGGTCTTCTCATACTCTTGACTCTAAATGTACTTTCCCACATTTTATAGAAAACGTTCTGAAGAGACAAAACTACATGCTATTATGTCTCTGGTTACCATTTGGAAGATTTTTTTGCACTTTGGGCCTTTCAGACTGTGAACCTCATGGTCAATGACAGGTAGCCTAAAACACTTTGAAACCTTATCAAACATTTTAAAATACAGAAAGCTAATATGATGGTTTGATGATTCTGCAAAGATCTCTCATAAAAGGCTATCTAAGAGCATACGCAGAGACAAAGGATTAAAGATTAATCAGTCATTTTAAATTCTCTGTACCTCTGTATCTCAAAAAGAAGCCCTCTTTATTCTACTCTGAGAACAGACAGATAAAGAGCACAGATAGGATCACTTTCAACAAGCCAGCAGAAAAAGGGCACCTGCTTGCACCCTAACTTTTTTCTGTTCAATATTTTGCCTCATCTTGATACCACTGTATTCTTCCTACTTCAAATAATATATGAATCTTGGGACTGGCAGAAAATGTTTCTAATTTTTAAGAAGATAACTAAAAGCAGATGCTGGAATCCCCAGTAAACTCTTGCAGCTGCTACCGAACCACTGGCAACCTGAGTCTATTTAATTTGGACACCACTAATGGCAATGAGGAAAATTTGCCTGCCAGGTCTGCACACCCAAGCTAAGCCAGTAAGTACAAAACTGAAAAACATTTTAGGACATCAAATGCATTTAAACGAGGCGCTCTGAGTGATAACTCATCATTCTTCCTATGGTCCACAGTTAAAGATGGTTATTGTTTATAGAAGCTAACTCCAACCCAGATAAACAACCATAAGAATCTGTTATAGATCAGTCATTGTTATTAATCCCAGCTTGTATTTCCAGATAAAGTCATTTGCTACAATACTTTAAAGATATAGGCAGGTCCATGTGCACTAATGGAGAACTTCAGGGTGCTGTTAATATTGATTAAAGTAAGATATCATAAATTAATATTTAGCAAGGTCATTGTGACAGATTGATATGACATGCAGGTCCTCAAGCCTGATGTCTTACAATTTCTGAAGAGACAGCCTGTTTGAAAAAATAAAGGAAGGAAAAGAAAAAGTTTTACAGGTGGCACTGAACTGACAGCAGCATATAATATAAAAGCGCTTTGTCATTCACATAATGTCTGGGGTAATGAAATGAATTCACTTTCTGGCTTCCTCCAGTTTGCAGTGCCAAAGAACACTGTGTTATCAGCACAGATGGAGCATGCATGGTTCTGGAGAAGAGCCTGGTGCAAACTGCAAACAAGCTTCTTTGCATACCAATGAATCCCTGAGAATCAGACCTTTGCTGTCAAGTGACAGGTTTGGAAGCTCTATAAAAACGAACTAATCCCAGTGGTCTTGTCTGACTGCATGTTCTGTCAGTGCTCAGGACAAGGAATTGGGAAACACGGCACATCTTGCAGTCATGGCTACAACTTTGGTGAGAGATATCAGGCAGACGAGGGATTTCATCCAGGTGCCAATACTTCTATTTTCTTTCCTTTCCTCCCTCCCCTAGGGACAGCAGAGCGGCAAGATAACTACAGTCACTGGGATTAAAGATACATCAAAATTTCCAGAAAGAAAAGGGAGAAAAAAGTTTCTGAGAATAATTTTATGAATCAAAAAATCTAAACGCTAACTAGGTATAAGAGAGTCTAAGATGTTACCCACATATAAGAACTATACTACTAAGTTTATAAAAACAAATCCTTTCTCCATCTGTCTCCCGCCTTGGCACATAGTTATTATTAATACGTGGATCACATTCCTCCTCTTAAACCAAAGAGCTCTTTGCCAGCAGGCTTAAACTAAATGTCTTCTTTTGCTCAGTGATTAACTAAAGACACACAGAGGCACATACAACCGTACGTCCTAGACAAGGGAGAAGAAAGGTTGCAACTTCAAACAACGAAGCCGTAATCTTCAAACTTTCCTGAATTTAGTATTTTGGATTTTCTGATCAGACCTCTCAACTCAGGCTGCTTCAACCCCACTTATCTCAACCTTGCACAAAGCTCCTACATATCCCATAGCAGTTCTATTAGTTTACTCCTACCAACTAATCCTGGCCTTGCTAACCCAGGGGAACTTACAATGATACGGGGTTTATTTTCATGGCCTAAAGCAAACTAGACTTGGCCTACGTAAGCAACAACTACAGGAAGATGCTTTTAAAACTAAGTATTGACAGTAAAACAACATAAAATATTGAAAAAAATAATATTTGTAAAATAGAGGCATACCCATCAACAAACTCAGAAGTCTCTGGACCTTTGAACTCACCCCCACAACTCTGTACAATCCTTGGTCATTTATACCTATTATGCAAAAAGAGAAAAGAAAAAAAAAAAGACAGAAGATCAACCACAGCCAAATTTAGCATTAAAACATTTCCCCTGGCAACAAATGCCTCAAAGACAGAGTTGCGGGAACAGCATTAAAGTATTGCAAGAATCCTTTTGTTCTGTGTTTTTAAGATAAGTTCATGTTATGTTTTGGTAAAGGTTTTGTGTACCTCAATTCCACTTCAGAAACTGGGAGTAGAAGCAAACAAGCACAAACCATTGCTTAGAAAAACAAACAAGCAGCCAAACACACACAAACAAACGAAAAAGAAAACAGATTTTTTAAATGACATATTTTCAGAGTTTTTAAATGACATTTTGGATACACCGGCATCTATATTCTAATAATACAAGAACTAAACCAACGACCGCTAAATTAAGATTTCTTTACTAAACTTAATTTTGCTGTCTTCCAAATACGTGGCTGACAAGAAGAGTTTGGATAAAATAAAGGAAAACTTCAGCCTATTCCCAGTCCTCAAAACCAGCGCTTTTTCAAGTTCATAAATGCTTTTCATTTAAGATACAAGACTTTATTCCAACCCACTGTGGTCCACATACTAGTTATGTCCAGAGGCACCACTGCAGGTTACTCAAAGCAGTACTTCTTGGTGTGCTTGGGATGGAGATGCTATAACCAGCATAATATCTTCAGTCCCCTACTCTAATTTCATGTGGACTCTGGACCACTTTCCTGTCATTCCTGTGTCCTTTCGTCCCACACACACATTTTTCTCTTCTTCTGCTGCTTTTGCCTTCCTTTCCCACACCCAGTTTTATCCCCAGGGAAGTATAACTATGAATATAAAGGAAAATGGGAAGGAGAGAAAGAGTAGGCAAAGAAAAGGGAAAAATAAGGTATGTCTTTGCTGCATTGTTTCAGAGCCCATTTAGTGGGAGGTGAAATATTACAATCCTGAAGCTGACACAGATGTTTGAGAGGCCACATAATAACTAGCCATCTACAAACACCACAATGCTTTACTTCTATATTCATATTGGCCTGGAAGAATAGAAATGCCAAAAAATACCTGTGCTTCTACTCCAAGGTCATTTTTTCAAATAATAGATTATGTGGTATTCTTATTCAAAATATCCTTCAACAAAGGAAGACTTGTGAAGAGTTCCCAGTTTCGATACCGGACTGTTCCAACCACAGCAGGAAAATTAAAACCAGTCATATAAGAAAAAGTTTCTTCTAAAATAAATATTAGATGGAGTATGTAAAAATCATTAGCCTTTTAATGAATTACCATCAGACATAACCGTAATACACAGCAATAACTCTCAATACGATGAAGGGAACTCTGCATTTTCTACCTCGTACTGCCAAGCCTAGCTACATCTTTTCCTTCTTCTTTCATCCCCTTCTCTTCCTCACACAATCTGCAGATTCCTCCCTGTTAGCACTGCTCCATCCTCAGTCCCAGTGGGAAGCTGATGGGCTATGGTAGCAGCTCTTAATTCTCTTGGTTGCTCAACCTGGGCAACACTGGCCCTTTTCCTTCACTGGGCTGCAGGCACCACTTTAATGATGCCAAGTCTCAAGCTAGATGCCATGTTCAGAGCTCGTTCAAATTACTGTTAAGCCAGATCTCCATTATTTCATCTGTGGTCATCAAACCCCACAATTCTAGAGTCTGCTTGCAGTTTAGCTGTGCACAAGAGAAAGAACCACAAAAAAGCAGCCATGTGGTCACAACACCATCCTTCTCAAAATACGAGGTTATCAACTCAACCAAGTAAGTTTTCCAATGATCCCCAGACAACAGTGTCATAGCATGCTATAGACCACTTAAAGACTGCCAACATTAAAAAATAAAGCAAGCCCAAACACCACCATTCACTCCAAACAAGGATGCAGTAGGAAGCTGTCCTGAGAGCAGCAATTATTTTTTACTTCCAATTTCTCAGAGATGTCCAGGAAAACTCTGGTACAGAAGTAACACCGAGCTCTTAAATGCTCTGCCAAAATGCATCACACTGCTTTTTTTTATACAATATCCTCTACTACTTTTAGTACCAGAGAAGAAGCCTTCTGCATCATATGCAAGAAGCTAAAGAAGCTGAAGAAATACTGTCACAGTCAAATACAGCTCAGCTTTTGCTTATCTCAGAAGTTGTTTAGCAACTTTCTCTGCTTCTGACATTAAAACTAGGGGGAACCAAACTGTGCTGACCCCAAACATACACTTATGGGCTTAAAAATAATTAAACTACAGAAACTACTACTCAATATTAAAACAGACCCGATATGCAAAGGTCTCTGAAATGATGGCAGTATTGAAACCAAAACAATCCTCCAGCAATAATCATGAGTCTGTGCTAGCAATTATCAGGTAATTGATCAGTTTCGAATTCATCAACCTGAAAAAAGCACAGCTAATTGCTAGCAGACATCAAGAAGTGCAAAGAGGAATTAATATTTCAACACAGTTCTAAATTATACCTTTAAATGTACCTTTAAATGATGTTTAAAATACACAAACCCGGTTTGAGACAGTACCATTTCTGTTTTAATCCGCACATTTCAGATCTTTAGCACATGCAAGACTGATAATGCTTGGCATTTACAGAACACAATTGACAAGATGACTCATTGCAGGGAAGAGCTTACCACCGACTAAAACGTTGAGGGGTTCAGATGCTGTGTCTGCCGACTCAACCAGTCACTATTAGCAACATTGAGCAGTAAAGCCCCACGGCATAACTTCCTTCAGATTTACATTATCTCAAGATGTTTGGCTGTCTGATACTGGAATTTGGCATAGGTACATGATTTGTGAAATACGCTTACAAAAATAAGATACTGTAAATAAAACAGGAGTTTATACTATTGTAAGCAAGGTATGCAGGGAAGTTTACTTTGTGGCTGGCACTGTACAAGTGGCTGACACAGACTAGAAGAATAGCTGCAAATACAACTTTTTACAATCAAAGTGCATAGTACAGAAACAGATGTACAAGTAACATCCTAAATTCAAGGTACGGCCGCTTTTTTTGGTATGTGAAAAGGTTTTCTACTTCCTCCTCACCATCTTTTTGTCTCATGAGCAGAACGGACAGACAGCTCAATGCTGCCATCTCTCTCTGCAGCTCAAATTAGCAGCTCTGGTAGCTCTAAAATGAAGACAAACACCTACCACATCCTCACAGAAGGTACAACCAACTCCTTGCACACAAAAACATGCACAGTCTTTACTACCAGAACAAACACCTCTTTGATGCTTTAAAAACTTTTATCCCGTTGCATAAATTAAATACTAAAGAATAAGAATGAAAATAAAATGAACTGAAGAATCCTCAAATGTTCTGTGAAGACACAAAACACAGGTGCACATCCAACCAGCATTGTGTTCAGCATGTGAGAGACAGGCTGCCTATCTTGATGCCCCAGCATCTCCTATTGGGTAAAGCATGGCCAATGTGTGACAAGACAATGCTGAATCAGAAGCTTACATGCATCCTAATCAAGACACTGCCTTCAATTCTTCTATTCATTCAGAGCAAATAATTTCCTTCTTGGCTTTATAAAAGGGAACTTAA
The DNA here is from genome assembly GCA_034783455.1 of Micropsitta finschii. Taxonomy (NCBI): domain Eukaryota; kingdom Metazoa; phylum Chordata; class Aves; order Psittaciformes; family Psittacidae; genus Micropsitta; species Micropsitta finschii. The sequence continues at coordinate 14,322 of JAVHNF010073162.1, forward strand.
CTGAGAAAAAATGATCCAGCCATTGACAAGTTTATGTTCGGTATCTCTGCTACACGCTTCTCTCTCCAAATACCAGACTTTTTCTGCTATGACATGACAAGACTATTCTCAGTTTCCACCCACACTAGACTGTCCTCTCTTTCCACCCACGCCAACCTCACACCCATTATGATTAAAAGAGATAAAAACATGGCACACAAGCACAGTCTCTGAAGAGGCATCTGTCCTGTTTTCTTCTGCCGAACGTAACTTGCTTTGATGTGTTATCGTTAAAGTAAAATAATCAAGTAAAAACTGATTTAAGAACAAGCATAGGTATAAAATCTGCAACCTGAAAGATGGATTTATTTTCTCCATTGTACAACTATTTGGCCAAACCTTTATGAGGCAAACAACTGAATGTCCTCCTAGCCCTTCGTTTGTATAGCCCAGCAGATGTCCTGCAGAGCACAGAAACTGATCCTTTAGGGATGCGTCAGTTAGTCTCTTGGATGAAGTCAGGAGTTTAGTTAGGCTTGTTTATTTAAGAACATTGCAAAACAAATCCCCAGTTGATGTTAAGTTCAGCATTAGGTAAACAGAAAATCATCAACAACTGCTTGAAATACATTGGACGAACCAATTTAATTGAAACAGAGCTATGGGGATTGCTGAGTTCCTGCAAGGTAGCAGTACCTCACCTAAAGCCATTCTTGAAGCTCTGGGAAAATAAATATTTATTGAATACTGACTTTATTTTCCTAAGTACTCCCCAAACCAAAATTAATAGAAAAAACCTCAATTTCATTTTTAATAATTACCACAAGGCTCTATTGACTGCAGGTCTTACAAAGGCTGTGTGCGAGGAATAGTGAAGCTGCAAGGTCTCCTAAGACAGAAAATACTGCAGCTAACTTTGGTAACTTTAATTCTCTTCCAAACTACGCTCCACGGTAGACCCCCTACAGAAACACGTGCTTCTAGCCCATGAAAGTTTATCATCTGTTCCAAACAACAGTATTAGGTGAGCTTACACATATATTTTGCACTATCTTACAAGCACCTAAATCATAGAATCACATAATGTTTTGGTTTGGAAGGGACCTTAAAGATCACCTAGATCCAACCCCCCTGCCATGAGCAGGGACAGCTTCCACTAGACCAGGTTGCTCAAAGCCCCATCCGGCCTGGCCTTGAACACTGCCAGGGATGGGGCTGCCACCAATCAAGACCTAAAGGACAGGGTGGAACCACCACTTGAACCACCACTCAGTTTAACCTACCCACCCACAGTGAGAAGAAATCACATATCTAACCCATTTCTCCTAATAGCCATTTCATGAAGAAAGCATTCACAATTTTTCCACAATCACGCTCTTGTTTCACTTTTTCTGCAGATTATCAAAGAAAGAAAAGAGACACTACTTAAAGAGAACTATTCCAACACACCTATAGATAATAAGCCAAAATATAGTAAACTCCACACTGCTTTCAGTAAGCATGACTCATAAGGTATTGTAAGGTCGCTGGTCACTGTGCTATAGAACAAAACCAGCCTTTCACTACATGACCACATACTACCCTTTTCATAAAATCTGCTTCATCCACTGCAAAGAGAAGATCCAGTCTATTTCAAAGCAGGATTTTGCAGTGAAGGCAACTTATCTGTAGGATGCCAGCTTTATCTGCAGTATTTCCCAGCTGAAATATTCAGATTGTAAATGCCAGTAACTGAAATTTCGAAGTGATGAGACAGGCAAACCCTATTTGAAAAGTATTCAAAAGAACAGAACGAACAAAAATAACACCAGCTAGAATATGGTCTAATCTGGAATAACATCTTTAATGCATCACACAGGACTGATACAAAAAAGGCCAAGAGAAAAACAATTTCAGATAGTTCTTGCTGTTTAAATGCTAAATTCTCAGTATCACAGAGGCTGATCATTCTTACTAATAATATTGTATAGTAAGTGCATACGTGGAAGATACAGCTTTTAAGTAAGATCCTGCATTGACAGGAAGTGTGAACAACCCATTCTTCTTTCGATTTATCTTATTTAAGCTGGACTGGGATACAGAAGATACAAATATTTTACCCTGTGCAATGCTCAAATCTCTAGAAAAAAAGACACAAGTCCTAAAAAAATCATAACTCTCCCTCCCCTTTGGGAGAAGGGAAGGAAGGTCAACAATTTAGGAGAAAAACAAAATCTACCCACAGCAATTTCACCATCTCTTTTAGCAAACTAAGAAATGCACCACCACCGAGTCCCTATTTTCATATCCACCTCAGAATCACACAGAATCCCAAGGGTTGGAAGGGACCTCAAAAGATCATCTAGTCCAACCCCCCTGCAAGAGCAGGGT
>JAVHNF010073169.1:46554-59707 GCA_034783455.1 Micropsitta finschii
AGGTTGTGGGAGTGTTAGCATGTGTTTGGGGATATGGTGAAGAAGTGGATATGTTGAAGAGAATGTACTGAAAGGAATTATGGTTGTGAAGGTGGGTTTGTGTCATATTTTTATCAAGGTGTGAGTCACAAGGAAGCGCTGAAAACAGGAAAACCAAAAGATTGTTCAAGTGTCAAGGATAATGCTGCAGGAGAGAGACAGGCTCTCATTTTCCTCAGTATATTGCTTTCATCTTTCCTATCCTCTCATTCCCTAATCTTTATAGTACAGTAGCCCTCTGAGTTGGTCTAGTCTGTTAGATTTTAAGTGCAGACCAACTTCAGTAGCCATTGGTGGCCTAAATCTGGATTTCCAAACTGTTCCCTGGCTGGTGGCCACTGCTTTTTGCTTTTCCCCTGAGGAACAGGCTGTCTGTCTCTTCTGCAGATGTTACTTTACCCAGACCATCAGCAGCTGAGACAGTTGTGAGTTGACATGAGAGGTGGTGCAGCTCTTGCCTCAGCTCCTTCCTTCAGGAAGAGGTTTGTCATGTACATATATGTGGGGGTAAATACAGCATCCCCCATGCTGTATTTACCCCCACATACAGCCAGCTGGACCTCAGTGAGCTAAATGGTAAGTGATTTAATAGCATTTTGAAAGATATAGGGACTTCCCTGCAATACAATCAATTATCTAATGGTCTTTATGTCTTAGGGCATTCTGCACCATCTGTCAGAGTTTATTCAGTGTTGTTCTCTAGCTTAATTTTTTGTCTAACATTATCTCTTTCTCGTAGTATCCAGTCTTCTGTGGTGCATTGCAGAAACACCCAAGTGCTGTGTATGCTTGTTGGGTAGCATCTGCCTTCCACATGAGCTTTATCATCTGGCCGGTGATCCATGCTGCACAAAGCACTTGTGCCATGAGGCTGGCACATCTGTGAAACCTGAAGTGTAGATGGGAATGAAATATACATCATTTTATGGAGGAGGATTAGTAAGATTTTCAGGAAAGAGGTTAAGCTTGAGGTCATTTCCTTCCTATTGTTACACTTTTGAATTTTTGCCAGTGAGATGGGTGAAAGGATTTATTTTTGTCTTTGAATGCTTTGAATTTCAATGATGTCTTCTCTTTGAATACAGAGAAGTGGAATTCCACTTTATTCCTGCCATTGTACTGTGACATATGTCTGAAAAAAAAAAAAAGGAATTTCTTTTTTTTTGCAATATCTTTATCCTGCATTCCAGTGAACTCATCCAATGAGCTGCTGCTGTGCCTTGAAGTATCCCATTATGTGAGGGCACATGGAGGTGCTCTGATCCCCACATTGAAGTGTTACATATAGAAGGAAACGAAATGCAGTGGCATAATTCTTGAAAAAGGAGGAAACAGTCCATCTAATGGGATGTCAGGATAAAGGCTGCGCATGAAAATGAGAGCAAGGATCTTGCACTCCGTTAATTTAAGCTTCAATAGCAAAAAGGTTTCATTATTTAGTGTTTGGATGGGGTGTATGGTTCGGCTTCTGCCTTTGCTCTGCTTCTGCGGCTGAAGTAGGAGTGAAGTGTTAGAGAAATACAGCTTATTCCTGACCATGCTCTCACAGGTGTAAAAATGAATAATTGCTCTTGCTGTATAAAGTAACAGAGTGCAATAAACATCAGCATCATAATATATATGGTATGCAGGGGTCACGGAGGGCATCTGAGGGAATGTAATTAGAGTCTTTCCTCCTTTTGCCCACAGCGCAGGGGCAGCAAGTGGAGGTATGTGAACCTTAATTTTGGTTGAGCAAGGGAACAAATTGCTGCTGTGCAGCGAGTAACCAACACCTCCCTGCTCTTTTGACCCTGGGTTATGATATTAGATACTGGACCTTAGATGATGATGATCCTTCACTGCTAATGTAGCAGGAATGTGTCATCTGAGTGCAGATACTTCTGTCCAGGTTGGAGTTCAGAGTGTCACCCAGGAACCTCTGGCAGTGCATCATCACCTTCGACAGCTCCAACAACCAACACTTTCCTATGTGAGGCTGGAGCAGCATCTGCTGTACGTTCCACAACCTCTTTTCTGCCCTTGCTTTTCTCAGCTGATGGTTTGTGTCTTATATTTTCATTACCATCCAAGTTTTCCAAAGTGTTATGAAGAGCGAAGAGATCTATGATACCATGTAGTAGGATCTAGAGGCTGCTTAGGCAGCTTTTGAAACTGTCCAAGAGTTTTGCTGTTTTCAACTTTTTGCTTTGTTGCCATTCAAGGGAGAACATTTCCAGATATTTATTACACAGTGTTGTTTAAATTTCTCTTGAAGTAGTCCAGTTCTGGTGTTCTTTCCCCTCCTGTCCTTTGAAAATACAGTTCCTAGAGGTGGTTATGCAAGCATAAAGTAATACTGTATCTTTCAGGTCTTTGTTAGCAAGGAGTCTTGTCTTGGTTTCTTCAACTGGGAGCATTTGTTTGAGTCTTTAAGCTGAGTAAACATACAACACATGAGTACGAGTAAACATTCATATTCAAAGTGTTGGAGGTGTCATCCCCCCTTTTTTGTTATCTGATTATTATTAGAGAAACCAGGATTTGCCTTGAGAGTTTGAACCTAGCACTCCACAAGTGTGCGGTTTCATGAAGTGCGTGCTGTGGAGGACTCAATCTGCAGCCCATGGATCAGTTTGCAGAGATACTTTTTAAGTACCCTTTTTGCTCTTGCAGTACTGGGGCAGCTTTGGCATGGTTTGGGTCCTTGCTGTAAGTTGAGGAGGGAGTTGTAGGTCAGTGGTCAGCATCCATCAGGATGCTTGTGAGCAGTCAGAGGATCTGGCATAGTGAGCCTTGGCAGAGCTCCTTCACTAAGGTGGCATTCACCAACCTGAAAGAGGTAGAGGTACCAATAGCAGCTCTTAGCCACCGGCTGATGCCCCCACCCGGGAGTACCCAGTGCAGAGTTATCCTGGTTTAAAGGTAGCTTCATCCCTTCCAAATGTCACAGAGCAGTCTGGTCTTCTCTGAAATAACTGGGTTTGTGGGGAAGTCATGTGGGAGAGCGAAACACTGAGTAAACAAAAGCCAGCACTTGCAGTGAGCTCCCACTGTGCTCGCTGCTGTGGCTGCCTTGCCATCATTTCTAGGATTTAACCATCCTCCTGTTTACATCAGCCCGCCCCATGCTGGGGGCCGTGGCTGTGCTTAGGAATCCTCCCATGGAAAAGGCAAGGAAGGAAGTGGAGGGAGGATGGAGCTTCGGCATCCTGTACCCTTCAGAGGGGAGTGGCTGCAAATAGCTGAGCTTGAAGGATGTAATACTTCATATGTTTTAACACTGGCTGCTTGAACCTAGATAAACCCTTGATTAAAGAAGAAGAAGCAGACGATTGTGTGTCACTGTTAGAAACTGCCGGGGAGTTTGAGAACATCCTTCTAAAACCCTTTCCTTCAAATGACAAGAGGAAGGGAGAGGACAGACGCGCCTTGTGGAACTGAGATTATACAACAGTGCTAATGCAGAGCTCCAAACTTGAGCTGCAGGGTCCAGAAGGCAACTTTTGTGGAAAATAGTGCTTGTGATTGGAAACAGGGATGCTATGTTCAGGATCCAGCCTATAAAACATTAATTCTATTTTATTCTTCAGTTTGTTAATCTGTCTCAGATGGAGGAATGCAGTTTAGGATCCACAGGCATCGTTTGGAATGGACAGGTAAGGCTAGAAGGTGCAACTAAGTGCTGATCTTTAACTTAAGTGATGTACTGCATACACTAGTGCTGTCTTCCCTGAGATATATTTTGGTTTCACCAGAAAGCCTGTGAACTGTTCACGAACAGAGATGGGGAGTTCACAGAACATAAGTTGTGTGTAGTGGTGGGTAAATACTTGTTTGTACAGTGGTCACTGAAATGTCCTGTGTTTTATATAGGTTCACATAATGTGATTTATTATAATAATTCTTTGCAGTGGAAGCTCTGCCTTGAAGTTGTTAATTTATTTACTGGCTTTCCAGAAAAGGAGTGAGGCCTCAGGTGACAAAATTTATCTTCTCCTTTAAATGTGTCCTGATGCAGTTTTCAATTACTTCTAAGTGTACTTGAGTGAAATTGATGTAGTTTGTTAGTTCAGTAAACTTTGTTCTGCTGTTTTAATGGTTACCTATGGTTGGGTTTGGATTCTTTTAGTATTTATAGAATTAAAATTATTAGAGGTTAGCAATGTGAAAATATTGCACAAAAGTTAGTGTTACAAACTTCCCCAGTCAGTGGCTCAGAATCCACAGTAAGTACTCTTTATTAGTCTCACATTTGGTGGAAGTCTGTTTTACCGCTTGAATGTCTGTGCTCACACCAAAAAGCAGAGTGCACTTACTGGCACCAGGACTGAGGTTTGGGAAGTCATGCAGTAAAATGTGTGTACATCAGATTCATCAGATTTCTCTTTTGCATCCTAGAGATCTCATGATGACTGGCTCACAATTCAGTTACAAAATATCCTCTGATGCCAGTTAACTACAAACCTGTTACTTTTAAAGGCTGAGTGAAATGACAGAGTCAAATAGGCAAAAGGTGACGACTGTTCTCAATAGTATGCTTACGAGAGAAACTGGAGGCAGATCCATGAATCTCAGCTTGAGACAAAGCTATTCATAGCTTTGCTATCTACCAGCCTTACAGCTCCTCCGATACATACTGTAAGAGAACACCTGACATTTAGATTGACGCTTTATGAGCTTCCCCAGGCTGAGTACAAGCACCCCTATTGATAATAGTGTACATCACATGCATCTTCTTCAGTGCCCAAGAATTCATTAAAATTAACCTAAAATATTAAGGAGGTCAGTATTTTCAAATTAAGAATAAGCAATACAAGCACTTCAAAAGATCTTGGATAAAACATCTTCCAGAAAGGGATAAAAAACCCCTGAGATTGGGATGTAAATCCCAGAATCCCATACAGCGATGTGGTGTTACAAATATAATTGATCTCTTCTGAGCCAAACTGTGAGGATTTTTCGAGAGCTGTGAATTAGAATGGCCATATATGGTAGTGCAAGATGAAAATACTAAAGCTGTGTATGGTTGAAACTGTTCAGTGACATTCCAAATCTGTTAAACATCACCTTCACCTTCTCCCTGAGCTCTGCATATAAGCATCTTTATAAATGTGTTACTGAAAAGAGTTCAGCATGTACAAGTTTGAAGGTCTTGGGTTGCTGTAGGGAACTGTTAATTTTTTCCCTATGCCCTAAGCAATCCGTGATGTTTCCACACTAGAAGCTCATGTTTTCTGTAATGTTTCGGTATTTGAAGAATGAAAGCCCTTTGTGTTCATGGAGACAAGCCTTTTATCGCATAACCTGACACTACTGACCCCAGAAATGGGGACAAGAAGATAAGCATTGGTTTGCATATGATCAGTCTTTGCTCTGGGACTATAAAGCTTGCTTCAGATATTAATTGGTACCAGTTCTACCTTGTTTAACTGTCTTATGAAAGACTGTATCTTGTTTATTTACTCATTGATTTCAGCTATGCAAGATGCCTCCTAAGGTGATGGATTTCAGGAAGTTCATCTTTTTTTTTCCTTAGGCAGAAATAATGAAAGCAGTCAGACACAAAGAACAAAATGGGAGCTCCACAGAAGCCTCGTGACCCCTGATGTCAGACACTGATTGAGCAGGGTTTTCAGACTCCCGTAATATCTGCGTGCAAAATTGGGAGTAGCAGTTTATAAACCAGATGATTGTGCTGCCATTCAGACAGGATGAAGAAATAGGGAGCTTTGGAAATCAGCTTTGCAGAAAAGGACTTGGAGGTCCTGGGGACCAAGTAGTTGAACAAGAGCAAATAGTGCGCCCAGGTCACCCGCTGGCTCCTGAGCTGCATTAGGAGGAGCCTTAGCCAGCAGGTTAAGGGAGGTGGTCCTTCCTCTCTACTCAGTACTGGTGAAACATCTGAGTGCTGTGTCCAGCTCTGGGCCTCCAGTACAGAAAAGGCATAGGCATGCCAGAGCTTTTTATGGCTCTTACTCTTTCATGGGCATAATTTTATTGTGGAAAAACTATTACGTAAGAACGATACCTTCTTTGATTGCACTGTTCATCCCTTTATCCAGTACTTCTGTATTGCTTTTCCCATAAGATAGCCATACTGAATTGACATATGCCAGAGGAAACTGCAGCCCATTTGCTCTCATGTCAGGGTAGAGCTGTGGACAGGGGTGGGGAGTTACAGTGCTGACATGGAGGGCACAAGTTGTCGGTATTACAGATGCCATTGGTAATGATGATGAAGTCTGAAAGTGGAAAAAATTAGTTCAGTTCCTGACTTCAGGTTTGGCTGATTGCACAGCCGTTTAATAAAGAAAACATCATTACTCAGAACGCATTTGCTTCACAGCGAATTCAAAACTGGTCAGTGTGAAGTTCCACGCAGTGATATTTTTATTACTAGCCACTTGTCATTGTAGAACGTGTAGAATGTCTCACATACACTGATTTGTGCAGGGTTGCAGCTCTGAGAAGTGTGTGTATTATTTTGTGCCTAAGAATTATTGAGGACAGAAAGATACTGTGCAACTTGTATGGTTTTATTTATTTCAGAAGTGTAGACTCAGTGGACAAGATACCAATGCAGTAAGACAGTATTTTGTTGCATATTTTATGTTCTGGGAAGAGATATTTATATCTACTCTTTGGCCCAGATTCTGGAACAGCTGCCAGTTTCACAAACAGTAACAATTATGTGCTAAAAGGGGAGCTGAACTTCTCAGAATTGAGGTTCCCTATTCCCTATGGAATATATGTATATATATAGCATGTGTGTGTATATACACACGTACATACATATATATGTTTTGGGAGAGAGTAGGGATGAGGTAGTGGTAGTGGTGATACTGCTTTTTGTGCTGTCAAACACGTTCTGATTTTGATTTGGTTTTTGGTTTTGATTTTGCATAGCTTAACCTTACTGAGACTATCACTGGTAACTTTCTATTGCTGTGTTGATAAGTAAATTCCAGCAACATGGTGTACTTCAGTGTTTTCATGCTGTTTGGGGTTTTTTTTCTGTTCAGTTTCTCCTTTTAAAGTCCATGAACAGTGGTTCAAAGTTATTTTTGCATATACATTAATAATGATATTTTTCCCCCCCCTCTGTCAATGGATAACAAAATCTGTTTCAGAAGAAAACCAAAGCCGTCCAGAAAAAAATCTGTAATTTGAGTCCATTGCTGACAGGCAATGGTCTGTCAGCATTTCTCATCCCTCTGTCTGCACCACCTTCTGTTACAATGGCAGCATGCCTATCGGCAGAGTATCAATGATCGAGGCTTCGTTGCTGCAAAGGAGACTGTTCCTTCATGAAAGGGCTTAAAATCCAGGCACTTCCTTAAGTGTTGGATTTTATTAGATAAGGTGTAAGAAAATGTTCTACTTTCTTGTAGCTTTCAGCTCAGAATTCAAGACTCCGTTCATGCAGGACTTTTTCTGAAGCTCACTGATAGCCCTGTGAAAACTACCATTGACTTGACTTAGTTCCTCGCTTTTAAAAACACAAAGAGCAATTTATTGTGCCTTAATGTTGGACATCTCACCGTTAAAGGCATATTTCATTGCTTCAGATTCCTTCATTTGTTCAATAAGCTAAGAATAAAAAAGGTAATGTTCATGGTTATGACACACCAAGTATCTGTCCTTCTGCTTAGAATTATGAACAGACTCTTCTCCAACTGATTAAATACAGAAATTCAGAAATTGGGAAGAACCATAGTATGTTAGGGGAGGCGGGGCTTTTTTGTCATACAGTGCACCTTTATTTACCTAGATGTAATGAGAACGCTGAATAATTTAAAACTATCTGTTTCAGGTACCTGGGGAACTCTTAAGTCTGCTCGCTTTTGGTAGCAGTGGTTTGGGGTTTGGATAACCACATTTGTATGGTGGACCAAAATAGGCACTAACGTAGATTCGCTGCAAGTTAAGCTATATCTCATGGCTTCCCAGAGTTCTGTCTGTGGAACATAAGAGTGGGGCCTTGGCTTAGGAGAATAAAGAAGTAAATAAGTAAGTCAGCAGTGTATTGTTTTGGTTAGAGTGCTATTGTAAACCACGTAGAGTTGGGGTATTTTTAACTTTAAGGGATATCAAGTACCACTGGAAAGAATTTGCTGTATTTGAGGCCGCAGGTATAATTGTCTAGTTAAGAAACAGCTGCCTAAATCCGCTTGTAGAAGATTTTGATTTAGCCTTGATTTAGCATAAAGGACTTCTCTGTGTAAACGAGTTAAGTTGGATTTATGTTGGCTTCCTCTGTGAGATCGTAACTAACTTTTGTGCCCTTTCAGACAGCTGTTCACTCTGATTTTCTGTCATTCATACAGTGTTCTGGGTGCCTGAATACAAGGCTGGTGAATGTAAAATAAACCCAGAGACCTGTGTTTGTTACCATTAGGACCAAAAGTTCAGCTCAAGAGAGGAGAATACTGGTACTCCTAAGCTGATCTGCAGATACTTACTGTTTGTTTCCCCATTCTCTTTTGAATGTATTCTGGTGAATCTCTTTTGTATGCCTGGCTTAGTAAGTGACTGGTTTGCACTTTGATCCTGTAGCTCAGCTTCACTGATAAGGAGTAATACTGAATGTGTCAGAAGACTGAAAGTGTCAGATATTTTGGTGTATGTATAAGAATATTCTTACTAGTTTCTGAAGCATAGGATATGAAAAACTGAAGTAAGTCTTGATACCTCTAGTTGCAATTCTGTACTCCTAGCTAGGGAATGAATGTTAGATTTTCACATTGCAAAGAAGCACCTCTGTATAAAATGGTAGGTAATTCTGTGATGAAGTTTCAGTGAGCTCTCTGCTCCCAACAGCCTGTCTGCTGAGTAAGGGAAGTTTTGGAATTTAATACCTTACCTTGGCAGGTCGTCTCTTACAGGAAACCGTATGTTTACTTTGGCTGTATGTATGGCTGCTCACTCTGCATAAATTGATCCAACTAAAAACCATGAAAGAGAATCCATTTCTCTTTTGCCAGTTATTCTGATTCTTTTTTAATTGAATTTCTTTTTAATGCAAGTAATTTTTTGTGTCTGAGTCTCTTGAAACTGAAAACTGAGAAAACTGCTCTCATAAATACTACTGATACTAGAGATATTTTAATTTCCTCTTTCAGATGAGAACTCTCCAGCCAATTTCTGGGATTCCAAGAATCGGGGAGTGACTGGCACACAAAAAGGACAAATTGTATGGCGAATTGAACCTGGCCCCTATTTTATGGAATGTGAGTACCTATTTTTCCAATGCATATCAAAAGGCAAGCATGCTTTTGTGTCAAGGCAAGTCAACAGGATGGCATTTGATATCCATTTCTTCAATCCCTCTGATAAACAAAAGGGTTTGGTCATATTGTTCTGAGGGCAGCATTTTCTAGTGCATATGCTGGTTATTATGAAAATGGAGTTGAGCTTAGATGTACATTTGTATTCTGGGGTGTCATGGTTTAACCCCAGCTTTTAACTAAGTACCACATAGCTGCTTGCCCACTTCTTCTCTGCCTTCCGGGTAGGATAGGCAGGAGAATCAGAAAAAGGTAAAACCTGTGGGTTGAGATGAGAACTGTTTAATAACTGAAATAAAGTAAAATATAATAAAAATAACAGTAGTAATGAAAAGAGAGATAATGGAGAGACAAGTAAAGCCCCAGAAAGACAAGTGATGCACAATATAATTGCTCACCACCCATACCCAGCCCGACCCAAGCAGCAACTGGTGGTTCCCAGCCCACTCCCCCCACTTTATATACTGAGCGTGATGTCCTATATTATTAACTGTATCCCAGGTGAAACTAGAATATAGGGATATTCTTAGTGTGCTTCAGTTTAAGGGAGGAAGAAATTGAGTTTTGCAATGCCGTATGGTATGTACACATTGAAAGATGAAGTCCCTTCCCAAGAAGTTTAACATTTCAGCTGGACAAACATTGATAGTAAATGCATTTGAAGGAAATTGTAAGAAGTTAGTAGTGCTCGCTAATGTTCGTTAGTATGAAGGTTAGATTTGTCTCTAGGAAATGCCAGTCTCTTGTCCAGTTGCACCAGGGTTTCTCAGCTAAAGTTTCATTGTGCTGGGAAATCCACTAGGCAGTTTGGTAATACCAAACCCCTATGTGACTGGAAAAAAAAGGCTTGAGCTGACCTCTGTAAGGAGTATAGATAGCCAAGCTTTAACCCAGATGCTCTTCCACTTCCTTCGGTTACCAAGGTTTATAGAAAGCTAAGCCACTCTGCTGTGTGCCTTTTGTTTGCTTGGTTTGGTTTGGTATTTTGCTCTTTGATGAAAAGGAGCTATCTTACCATCTAAAGTATAAGACCCCCTAAAGAAATTGCCTTTTTTAATCCCAAGATGTTATGTCTGAGCTTGCTGGAAACTCTGATATACCAAGCAATAAAGTGGCAATCAGTCTCAAAAGAACTGTGAGCTGCTCTACCACCTGTTTAGCCTCACAGCAATGAATCCTCCCTCACAAATAAATAAATAAGTAGAAATACTCCCACTCTGTTACTTCACTGTACACTGCAGGGCTGCTAACTGTAGGTCTTGGCAGGAATTTTTATTCTAATTAAATGACATACCAGCAGTACATGTATTTCAAGAGGTGTTGTGTACCCTGTACTATAAATACTTACGAAAACTTCTTATTTCTAGAACTCATCATTGAATCCTGCCAAGTTTTTAATAGGACAAAATTAAATCCAATTTCAGGAGTTCATTGCAGGGAAAATGATTGAACTGACGATAAAGATCAAGAAGAATAATAAACTTCAAGATAATTAACTTTCCTGGAGCCAAAGCAGATTAAAAGGAATGTTAGGAGAGTTCATTGCCTTGTCTTTCTTCTACATATACTATGTTAGTATTGTTACCAGTACGGGCAGTTTGACTTCAAGGATGTTTAGATCTTTTAGCCAGTTACGTGTTGCTCCATGATGTATGGAGATAAAGCTCTTGAGTTCATATGGTAGCCTAGGCTAATGCTTCAAGAACCTGTAGTTTTGATGTAAAATCAGTTGCAACTGACTTTGCATTTTGCAACCAACTGATACAATGCAGGAAACACATTTCTTTGGTTGTGGCTAGCTTTCCTGATGAGTAGCTCTGCTGCCATACAGTGAACTAGAATCAAGCAATTAGCAGCAGCTGAGAACTGTAAAAAGGAATGTTTATGAGCATATGTTGCTATGGCACATAGTATGGCAAATAAATATGTCACCAGTGACACCTGTGTTTCTAGTGAGACATCAAAAATTACACTGAAATACTTAGCTGAATTTCTCATTCCACTTTTTAAACTAGAAGCTCTACAGATACATGACCATGTTTGCTCAGCAAGGCTTTTTCTTGTAGCTCTACAGATACATGACCATGTTTGCTCAGCAAGGCTTTTTCTTGTAGCTTATAGGTGTTGAAGCACCTCTGATACAAATACAGGCAGCTGCTCTTTTTCTTTCTTTCTTTTTTATCCCTCAGATCACTAAATCACAGCCCAGGCACAGGCAGCAAGTGGCTGTGCAGTTCAGGTGCAACCACAGTGTTACTGCCTCTGCGGTGCAGCACCAGGCTGGCTGTGGAAAGAGCTGTGCTGGCAGGGTTCTCACTCAGCTCTGCAGACACTGTCACTGCTCAGCCTGTTCCAGGCACAGAGGTGAGCTTAGCTCCCTTGTTAGCATCTTTCTCCTGCCATGGTGCTGATATAATTTATACTCTCACTGTACCGCTGCATGTGATGCCGTTGTCACAGGAAGGGAGGTAGAGGCAAACAGGGAGGCTCACATCCCCAGTAAATATAGAATCATAGAATGGTTTGGTTTGGAAAGGACCTTAAGATCATATAGTTCCAGCTCCCTGCCATGGACAGGGGCATCTCTTACTAGATGAGGATACTGGAGGCCCTATCCAAACTGGCCTTGAGCACTGCCAGGGATGGAGCACATATATACCCGATTGTTGAAGTTAAGATATCTCTTGTGCTTTAATATGCCATTATTTTCCAAATTTGGAAAGAACTCTATAGTTGTAGATTTCTTGTGCTTAGAAATACCTTTGGTAAGAGGCAGAATGTGTCAGACGCAGGTCATGGTGCTAGGGGTTTGTCATATTCACTCCTCAGTAATGACATGCAGCAGACCAGTAGCAACCTGACTATACTTCTCTGTGAATGAAAGAAGACGGTGGAGAACAGTCCCAGATTCAGCAGCAGTGTCCCTGAATTTGTGAAGTGGCATCTCCAGTAAGAGGGAACAATGTCTGGGAGACTAGTATGGACAAAATGGATCGATCTAAATCCATTTGGAGACTAATCACAGCGTAGGAATGCTGGTTGCATCCAACCTCCTGCTCTGTCTGGCACTTGACCTGGTCAGCTGTGGTTTGTAAAGCACAGTATTGAAAATGTTCAAGGGCAGAGATTTCACAGATGCTGTAGGTAACCTTTTCCAGTGCTGCAGTACTGTTCCAGCTGACAAGGTTTTTCTGGCATGCAGTCTGAACGGCCAGTGCTTAAAATGGCTGGAGCCATTGCATTGCCCCTTTTAAAGTCTTCTGACAGAACTGGAAAGAACTGAGTTTCTAATATTTGTCTTGCCTTAACCTCTTCTTCACCAGACTAAGCACGGCCAGCTCCTTCAGCATCTTCTCATAGGTCACATTTTCTTCATTCCAACCATCTTTCTATCCCTCTGCTGTCCCCTCTTCAATCTCTCCATGCTCTTGAAGCTAGGGACCCAAAACTAGGCACAGTATTCCTCACCAGTACCAAGGAGATGGGGACAGTAATTTCCACCTCTCTGCTGGTCACACTTCTTCTAATGTAGCCTGTGAGGTGGTTTGTTGTATCAGCAATGAGAACACGCTTACATTCAGCTTGGTGTCCATCCTGAGGCCATTTCCTTTTCATCTTGCAGTCTGTTCAGAGGCCATAGTGATGCATGAGGTCCTTCCACCCCTGATGCAGAGACTTGCAAGTCTTCCACTTGAACTTGATGACATTACTTTTGACCCAGCCTTCTATTGCTTGTGCTCTGATGTGTACAGAAGTGCCAGCAGGTAATGGTAAGCTAGGAATATAATTGAGTTAGAACTAGGCTTATGTCACTGCAGGGTTTTCTGGCTTGGAGCTGTTTTGTG
>JAVHNF010073173.1:0-10880 GCA_034783455.1 Micropsitta finschii
TTATTGCCTCTGGTGGTTTGAAGGTCAATACCCTCCCTGGCAATTGGGATTTAAACAGATGACTTCTACTTGCCAGAAAAATTCCTAAGCCTCCGGGATATATTTAAGAGATCATTCAAAGAGAAGTTGCTTCCACAACAGAGAGGATGCTGTATTCCCTGCAATCACCACTCCCCAGTGCACCTGTGGCTTAGTGGCTAGAGTTTCTCGAAGGGTTAAAGAGTTGGGTTACATCCAGTTCCTCAAGAGTACAAATGAGGATATTTTACTCAGGTCTCCAGCGCTCTAGGTAACTGTCATGGTTACACAGCATGCAGGAGTTCATGTCTTAGTTTATTGATTTTGTAGAATAATTCAGAGCATCTGCTCTGGGAATTTAAATCAATGCAGAAGCATAGGGCTCTGGTGTGTTAGGAATGCATCTAGTGACTAGTCCATCACTGACTAATGTGCAGGGAACTCACACTCGCCTGGCTTTGGGTTGAATACCCACCTAAAAAGTCCTTTAGTGAATCTAAGCTGTGTTATCTTGAAATGCTACAATAAAGGATTTGGATAATTAAACATGCTTGCTTTGTTTATTCTCAAATGTTCTTTTATGTTAATATTACTCTCTGAATTCACCAGTATTTTCAGGATCAAAGAAATGCACTTCAATTAAATAAAACCATGTGCAAAAGTAAATTATATTAAAAAGGAATTGCAGCCTCAGTTTTTCTTGCTTCCATATTGCCAGCTTGAACAAAAGCCTTCTTCCTTCCTGCCTTTTGGCATCAATTTTTATTTCTTTCTTTAGTGATCAGTTGATGAGAATGGAGAGTGGTTCCTGCTTTACTCCTAAGGTACCATTACATAGTAAAGCACCATTCAGTGTGCAGAAAAAAGATGTCAGGCCATGTAGAATTAAATATAAAACCTGAATAGGAACAGTTTGAAGAAGTTTTTCTGTCTTCTTAAACCCAATTACTTTCAAAGGCCTTCTAAAGAAAACATTAGATTTGCACTTCATTTAAGGGTATGCAGCTTTTATAACTTTTTATTCTGAAGAAGCCAACCCACTTTGCCACCTGATATCTCACTCTCCAGACATGTTTTGTCAAGTCTAAATAGCTGTTTATTTTGTGTGCATTGCGATTTCAAATTGCTCTGGCTCAGGCTGTTTTCGGACACAACCATCTTGTGTTCCCCTCAGTGCAGATGGACTGTGTGTGCATACATACTCACATAGAGTTTTTACTTCTGTTCCTTTTTGCTGCTTTCAGTAAAGTTTCTGCAGATTAATGGTATGTCTTTCCTTTTGGCATATGGGAATACTTAATGCTGTATTTGTTACTGGCAAAAAGCGAAAGGGAAAAGTTAGAACTGAGTCTTTGGAATAAATGAGCACACTCTTGGATTCATAGACCTGACTGCTGCGAGATTATTCATGAGAGCAGTCCTCACACATAAGGCGCATTCCTACACATGGAAGGAATTCTAGATCTTTCAGTATGTTCCTGCAAGCTATGAATTCTCTTGTGAAGAGATACGGATTCTTAATATGGTCTTGTGAAGAGGGAGTAGCGGCCATTCTGTCTTATTTGTAGAACAAGGTACAAACTAACCTTTGGCTGCAGATGTTGGGGCTGGGAGCGCACAGTAATATTTTGGATAGGGCTAAGAATTAGGAAGTTATACAAATAAGTTAGGTTTCAATTTTGATCTCATGCTCTGGAGTAAATTAGAGCTGTTTCTCAGAGCTGACCAATTCAGAAACTGATGCTTCAGTCTTTTTTACTGCAAACAGAATTAATACGGCCCTTCTCCTCAGCAACATTCCATCAGTACTTTCCAACCTCTATTTACCAGAAGGTAGGGCAATTAAGGTTCATATGTAAATCCACCATATCTCTATTTATCCAGTATTTGCACACATATAATTTGTAAGAGTCTTAAGTTACAGTTAGCAGCAGCCAGATGAGTACAGAGTCACAAGGAGCATCTTGCTTTTGGGTATTCCATAAATGATCATGGTACCAACGTTCATGTTTAGCTCAAGTGACAGTATTGGGCATGTGCAGTACACTACCACTAATTTAAAACTGCACTATTATTTTCCTTCTTAGTGCAATATCATTCTATGATGATGGCTAGTTAGAAGCATACAAAGATAGCAGTAAAACACAAGCAGCAGATCTCCAAAGAATCCTGCAGTTAGATGTAAACATTCATAATTAGGTATATTTGGAATTACCAAACCTTTATTAAACAGGCATTGGTCACCACTTGCTTTGGATCTACTATGTCCACCAAAGGCTCCTTCATGGCAACATCCCTAATACAGGTCATGTCAAAGCCGTACACATTCTCCCACCCTGTCAATGCAAATGAATGTGTCAAAGATTAGCAGTAATAATAAAAATGATTCTCAACGCGTCTTTCATTTGAAAGAATTTCTACCATCCCCTAACCTTCAGCTCTTCTCTTCTGCTCTTTGCTTCCTGCCCCAGTTGTCTATGTCGTCATTGCTATTTGACAGATAATACACCTATGACAAAACAAACCCTCAATAGACATCTTAATACACATCCTGAAAAAGCTGGCCTTCTTTTTGGTGTCTCCAAAACTCTGTTTGAGAGTTTTTTGATGATTTTCATGGCTTTAGACAATTGAGAGTATTGCCCAAAATCATATAATATGTCATATTGAGACTGGGGAATAGCTACTAAGGTTATTAGATCCTTTCCTATCCATTTTTGTTAATATTTCCCTTTTTTTTATAGACTGCTATTCAATATGCAGTTTGCATGCTCTTTTAATTATTTAAGTAGCCTTAGTTTCAGCAAGTGAATAACTGACAGGAATAGAATTACAGGTGCTTTTCAATATCTGGGTCAACCAAGTTTCAATCTGCATGTACATCATAACAAAAAAAAATCTAAATGTCCACTTTCTAAAAGATACAAAAGCAATAATGATCTTATTTGAATTGTTCTTTTCATTGTTTTGATAAATGCTTTTTATCTTGGTTTGGGTTTATGTGTATTTTTTGTTGAACAAAATGAAAATGTTGAAAAGTACACTGGCTTTGCTCTTAAGATTGCTCAACAAATGAAAACAAAAACCTCCAAAAAAGTGAAATCTTGGTCTTACGAATCATGGGATTCAGTGCTCCATGTGCAAGTCTAAACTGAATACTGTGAGCTTTTAACAGACTCTTGGAACACAACGAAGGTAAACTGATAAACAGCAATAATGAGCATGTTTGAAATGTCTTGTTTCTTAAGAGCACAGCATTTGAGCTACTGCCATTCCCAGAGGTCTATAATTAAAAATACAATATGAGCAAAAGATCTCCATATTTATAAATTGGAACAAATCTGAACATGAATATGTTGATATGTTATCTCTTTATTGGGCTGTTTCTCAGTATTTCAGAGGAGCTGATGATCAAAACTTCCATTTCAAGCATCATGAGCATGTGGGAACTTCAATTTATATTTATAGAAGCCATATGTTTTAATGTGATTACTCAGAAAAGATCAACTGGGAAACCCTGAAGGAACAATTTACCAACAGAGTTTTTGGGGCCTCCATCACTTGATGTACTTGAGCTTATATAGGATGCTTCCAAAATGTATGCTACAATCTGTATTAGACAGACACCTGTCACAGGAGTTAAAATTATGTTTTACATTTTTCAGGAAATCAGAGTAGACTGTAGTAGTGCTCTGTGGCATTAATAAAGTTTGAGAAATCAGAAGTCAGGCTTTTTTAGAAATCTTATATTGAATTCTTTCTTACTAAATATGACAGTTCTTGAGCATCTTTTAAAATGCTTAGCCTTTAATCTCATACGAAGGCAAGACTCTATCCAGTGTAAGAGGGGAAAAAGAAAGATGAAGAACTGAAATGCAAGGAGACAGCATCAAGGATTTATAAGCTGAAAAGAGAGACAAAATGGTGATGCACATGGGTAGTGAGACGGAAATAAATGAAAAAGACACAGAACTATTAAAAGTGAGGGGGGAGAGAAATCAGAGGTGAAATCAGAAAAGAAAGTGCCTTAAATGGAAACAACACCTAGAGAAAATAAAAAGAATCTGAAACTTTTTTTTTTTAATTAAAAGGTAAGTTGAAAGCAGCTGTATTGTCTGTGAGAAAAGGAAAAGGTTCAAGGCATAGAAAGGAAAAGGTTCAAAGGTAAAGTAAATAAGGCATAAGGGAATTTTTTAGGCCGAAATAGCTTTGATTCCGTTAGAGAATGGATGCCTCACACATACTTCTGAATTTGCAAATTCAAAAGAAAAAGGCAAAAAATTTAGGCTGTGCTTGAGGAGTAGATTTAATTGTCCGTGGCACCTACACAGACTTCTTGTCACTGCCCCACAGCACTGGGCTTGCTTTTGACCCAAAATGGCAGTTCTGACCCGTTGGCAGTGCTATGTATTGGCACTGAATTTGACTACCGAAACACCAAACTTTCTTTTCTGAGAGGAGCTGAAAGGGAAGGAATAAGGAGTTAGGCATTTTCATTTACAGGTTGACTGAACTCATTAATTACACCCAAGTTTTTGCATGTATCCTTAATTTATAAAAGTGCTTAGGAATTTTGTGATTTTTTTTAATTGCCCTAATTGAAAATGCCATTAAGTGAAATTGTCCAGCTTTAAAAAATAAATAGAAGCAAAAAAAAGAACAAAATAAAAAGGAGAATGAAATAACGTAGAACTTATTTCATCAAAACTATTTTGATCAAATAAATTCAAATTTAGGTGACTTCGGGGACAAATCAGTTGAATATGAATCATGAGTATGACCTTGAGGTGATGAAAGTGAATATGAGAAGCTTCCAAGAAAACTCGGTTTGCTTAACCTTGGACAGCAAAGGCTAATGGTGGGATTTAATTGCTATCTGCTGCTACAGCAACACAGATAAAGTCAGATTCTCTTCAGGTAACAACAGACAAGGAAGGCAAGTTTCAGCAAGGAAAATTCTGACTGGATATTCGGAAGCATGTTTACTCCTGAAGATACTTCAGCCTGTGAACAAAGGAATCCTCATCTCTTGACTGCACGCCAGGGCACTGAGTGCCCTCCTTTAACTGTGAAATCTGGCATGCTTTGAGCAAGAGGCTGGACTAGGTGACCTGTAGAGGTCACTAACAGCACCAGCTATTGAATGAAAATTCAAAGAAAAGAATAATTAACTGTAAAGTCGATTTTATGTATCTATGAAGTAAATAAAAAGTTTAGAACCTCAGAACTTTTGGTTTCACTTCAAAGTAAAATGGAAATTTCTGATCCTCATTTTTAATTTTAAAATTATCACACAAAGTGTTTTAAAAACCTAAAAAATGTTGGTTTTTTTTTTTCTTCTTGATAAGCTTATTAGTTAGATATTTTTTCTAGGCTTAGTTCTTAACATTAACAATTCATTTGCATCTTATTAATTCTTCTTGTTCTTTAAAAACAAAAACTAGCACCTGGATGGCTATATTACCAAATTTAATGGCAGTTATGTAGGATGATGTATTGATCAAAACAACAAAACTAAATATACTAAAATACACATTGTAAAATAGAGGTAGAAGTATCAATAAAACTCTGTCCAAGGTCTGTATCACTTTATTCATGCACTTTTCCTTTGTGTACTTTACATTACTGCAAGTTTCCTCAATTTCTCATTAAACTAGAGTTTTCTAAGTGTTTATGTCTATATTGGAATTCTGGCCTGGTCAGGATGATTTCTTGGCTTTTTTCAAAACTTTACCAGCAAAGAGATTACAGAAGGCCAGAGTAAATGAAATATTTTAGGGAAATAAACATAGAAGAGTGTTACTTTTAGGCATTTACTCACAGTGAATTTTGAAGTCCTTGTACTGTCTGTCTTCAATTGCTACCACGTACAAAGCAGCTCGGTCTGGAAACATTAGCCCTCCAGGTTTCTGTTGATGAATTGTGGGGAAATGGATCTCGTAATCTATTCACCTGACAAAGACATTACATTTTGAACTGCACATACAAAAACCAGACAAGCACCCCTTGCATGCCTTTATTGTTTTCCTGCAGATTGTCACATCAGCTTTAACCTCAGCAACTCCTGCAGCCTGTAGCAACGACATTAGATAGTGCCTATACAAGTTTCACCAGCAGTTAATCAAAAGCAAAGCTCTTTCACAGAGGTTCCCATGTTAATCTTTTCATTAAAGCCTAAGAAATGGCACTTGGAGATGTAACTGTGTCTTGTGGTGACAGTAGGTAGAGGGAAGCCTTGTAGTCAGAAAATACATTATGACTGCTCCAGCAGGAAGGATGACATGCAGACCACCTACCAGCCACTTGTCTCGTGCGAAGATGACTGTGTTTAACATTGACTCATAGAACAGACAGTAACCCATCCACTCGCTGATGATGATGTCTACTTTGTCCACAGGTAATTCAACTTCTTCCACTTTACCTTTAAATATTGTGATTACTGAAAAAAGAATCCAAACAAATATGTTTCACATAATAAAAACCCAACTAAGTTCCTCACTGGTGAATGTCAGGCTGACCTTTTCAATATGATTCTGTCCTTCAATGCCTGTAGATAAGGGGTAACTCCATGTGACTCAATGGATCTTACACTATATTAAAACTACTTGCGTTTTAGCATCAGTATACAAGAAAAAGGCCAAACCAAACCAAAGAACCCAACGAAAATAAAAATAAAAAAACAAAAGCAAAACAAAATAAACAAACAACCAAGAAAAAGAAAACCCACCCAAAAAACCCAACCAACAAACAAAAAACCCAAAGCAAACAAAACCAAAACTCAAACAACAGCCACATATAAAAGCAACATAAGAACAGGTCTTACCTGGATACCTGCCTGATCTCATTTTACATATCCTTTGGAATTTGGAAGATGTCTATATCATTGACAAAGTAATGCAAAGAAACCACTTAGAACACTTTAAACATCCCTGTAGGGTTACACATACATGATCTCTTCACTGTGGTATTAGAGATTTATGGAAGTAGGATCTAATTCTCACTCACTTTTCGAACATATTATGCTAGCTTCACAATGAAGAAAATAAGGCCTATTTTTTCCATGGACTCTGAGGAGCTGACCTAACTAAGGTAGATCTAACAATACACAAAGAAAGTGTGTACAAACACATTTCCTTCATGGAAAGTTATTTTTCATTCCCTTCTGCTTCATGATAGGATCTTCTATAACATACTGGTATTCTCACTCTGAATCATCTACCTAGTTTAGACTTGCACAACTTTCCACAGCTATCTAAAGTGACTGCTGGAAAATATTGCTTTCAGGTATTTTGTCACCAAATTAGTTTCAAGTGAATTAGAAAAGTTGCTAGAATTTTGATGTAGTGAAATACCAGATCCTCAGAGACACTATAACACAGTGCTTTAAATTACTGGCAATACTATATATCTAATAGGAGACCGGGTATGCACTGCAAAAGCAAATTAACAAGCAGCAATACAACTGGTTGATACTAAACCAGGTATTTTGCTTAAAGAAAAAAAAATTAAATGCTGGTCCATATTTAGTTTAGTGGTAACAAACACATTTGTTTTAGGATCACTACACAATTCACTAATCATTCTTGCATTTTAAACAAATGCTTCCTACTTACAAATATTATTATAAATAATAATGTATTATATAAATAATATATAAGTATTCTAAATAATTTGAACAAACAATTTGCAGCTGGTAAAGTCTCATGGTTCTGTATTCTTCCTTAACAAGGTAATGGATGCACTTGAAATTCAGGAATAAAATGAGTAGGGAATATTTTACATTTCATTAGTAATTACTAAGATTAAGATTATTATATTACTTTTAATGTCAATTTTTAATTATGGCAATTTTTACTGATGAAAATTCTCAACATTTGGTTTGAGGAAGATGAAGGTGCTTTCATTTAGGTAGAACTAGGTTAGCTATTTAAGAGTGTTAGTGTGGGTTGAGTGATTTATAAAACTCAACCCAGCAAAAAGAGGTTTCAACCTTCTAACGTTCACGCAGTACAAGTATTATCCTAACCAGATGTGGCCACTTTATTTGCAGAGCAAATTTTAATCCAGATCAGCCCCCTAAGAAGTTTGGAACACGCCGATTCAAACTGGTAACACAAAGTATTAACTGTTAAGAGCAATCTGATTGGAAAAGAGCAGATTTCTCTTATGCTTCCCATTCTTTAAAGTCCTTCCTTTCACACTTAATAGCTCAATAGTTCATCTGCTGTCATACTAAAGACTCTTCACGTCTCTAAGCTCCATCCATGAGATCTCTTTTCTCTGGAGAACTTTCACTACCACTGATTGTTTTTACTGAATTTTAGCACTGTTGACAGCTGTGACAGTGACACACCTGCACACGTTGAAGCCCTCTGTTTATACCTAGAACCGTCAGTGTAAGCAGCAGCAGCAGCAGCACAGGTTTCTTGCACCTCCCTTCATTTTGATGAAGTATCTTCATCAGGCATCATGTGGGAACAGATTGTGCTGTCCCAGCTCTATTGTGTCTGTGCTGAAAATAGTGGCTTTGCTTTTGGTATAGCCCCTTTTGCTGACTCTGCATTTCTCTAAACAATTGGGGGGGGAAGAAAAGAAAAAAATTCCATAAGCAACAAGATGGTTTGTCTCAGTACCTGGTTGCATTAAAATAAAAGTGAGTGTAGATCAGTGTAAATGTTCGCTCAGTTGTGTCATTTGTCTATCCTGGAGACCAAACTGCAATTGGATAGACTGCTGAACCTGTCCAGGCGAGTTCTCTTTTTGCCAAAGGGAAGAAGTCTCTGCTTCTTCCTCCACAGTTTTTCCAAGGACTTGCTCCTTGGAGAAACAGGAGAAAGAAGCCAAGGTGAACACCTTCTGCAACCTCTGGAGCATACTGGATCCTTCTTATTTATTCTGACAATGATCCCTTCGCACACAATTGCTGTTGCTGGAAATACAAACTTGAATTGATTCGTGGTGTGCTGTTTGTATAGCTATTTCATGAAAGGCCACTCTGGGCTCTGCACCAAAGGTACAGTTGAGGTCAACACCTCATTGTTTTAGTCCCCTATCCCTCCTGTGGAGGAGAGTATTCTCTGGCCCTTTGCTTCCATCTTTTCCTGCACCAAAAGTTGCATACACCATCTGGCCTCTTACATCCCACGTCACTGCTGTTTCTTTCACACTACACACTTTAAAGCACATTCTCTACAATCAATTCTCCTCCCAAACATCCCTGTGTTAGTCAGAAGCTGCAAGTGACAGCAATAAAAATTAGAACAGATCTAAACCACAACAAAAAGTTATCCCTGTGCATGTGCTAGCATAGCACCAGCGCAGACACAGGTAAATGTGGGGGCAAATTATACACTCTAGTCAGCTATGACGAGCACTGCTCTGCAGCAAAGGCAAGTCAGTCACAGAAACACTTTTAAACAAGAACTGTCTCACAGCTTCAGTTTAAAAAAAACCCTGGGTTTTTTAGATTGTTACAAGCAGATCTTGTGTACAGCGATTTGGAAGAGGACTGAAGGCATGAAATGGAGCTTGCTGGAGATTATTTTGGAGTATTTCTTATTTTTTTTATCAAGGAAGGGTTTCCGCATCCCTGGAAATGCCAACAGTTTCCAAGGAAAAAACAGAAGTTTTCTATGATACCATTATTCTCAGAATTGAACATTTTAATTTACACGAGTGTGTTTATTTCAATATGCTTTTCCAAAAAGTACTTTTTTTAAAGTTGGAAGTCAGAAGAAACTCTTAGTGAGAAATGCGTATAGATACGAAAAATGTTTTGCTTTGAACCTTATTGCGATTTGAATGTGTGTCGATTCTACTTAAAAAATAAGGTGGAATTTAAATGGCAGAATTAGTTTGAAAAGTTCAGCTCTAGTATGGGGCCTTCTGCCTGCTTTGCTGAGCCAGACTGCCCACTGACAAGTCCTACTCGCTTCTGTAGTCTGTAAGCTTAGAAGTAAACGCAGGAGTAACTTCTCCTATGAGGACCTGCTGCAGTGCCTAGAATGAGGTGTTTAGTGTTGCATTTACATAAGTAAATTATGCAAAATTACCATTTACATACAAACGACACAACAGAAATTAAACAGAAAAAGCGAAACAGTTAAACAGTTATCTTCTCTTTCTCCTGAAGACAATATTTTTATATATGCCTTACTGTGGTCCAAGTGGTTCGACTTGATAATTTTTTCTGAATAGTCAGATATACTTGAGCATTCGATCTAGGAAAACAAGAGAAAAAAGAAAAGCAAGAGGAAGAGTAAATATGTGCTAGAAATCGCAGCTATATGAACAAAAACAAAATCTACTGAAGGCAGCGAAGACTCTACAAAGTATGTATCACCACTGATACAGAGTAAAACCTGTGTGGGCAGGACCATGATCAATAATATCTTAATATTTAAACTGCAGTCTGTGTTTGAGTTCAAGTGGCTCATATAGAAAAGATTTTAAAACTACTGAAATGAGGAAAAACCAGCTCCTAAAATAAAATTACATAATTGATTAATAATATTAATTTATTCCTGCTACTTCAGAATATAAATAATGGAACAAAAAAACCCCAACACACAACTGCTGAAGGGAATGAATTAGCATGGTGCTACATTTCCTCACGTATTTTAAAACAAAATGCATTCAAACACTGTGAATAATGTTCAAATTCAAGCTATGCCAATACTAGGCTGTGTCAAGAAGCAATTCTCCCTGTGAAAAATTTATCGACTTTGGCAATACAAGCTATAAAAAGACCCAACAAACCCAGACATGTTACACATAAGAAATTACTGAAATGGTTGTATTTACAAAAACATCCAGATCTGCAGGTTTTTCCCATGACCAGTTCTGTTCTTTAACGAGGAAAT
>JAVHNF010073174.1:25108-39183 GCA_034783455.1 Micropsitta finschii
CCTCCCCATGCCTGGGGAATGAGATGGAGCCAGGGAAATTCTTCATACTCAGGAATGGACATGATCCACTGGCTCCAAGCATGAGACCTGAGATCTGGTTGGCTGCCAAGTTATATTTGCAGTGTTTTAGCAACCCAAAGTAGTGCTATTGGCAGAGGTAAGAAAGAGCACTCCCCATCATTCAATTCCTATGTGCGTCAGCCCCCACTTATTCCTGTTCATTTAGACGAAAACCAGAGTATGTAATAGGAAGAGTCCATTACATGTCTTTGCTGAGATATGCAGGGAAAAAGAAGAAGCCATGCCCTTTTCCAATGGTGTTTCAGAGCTGTCTATCACATTGATAGACATTTACCTGTTCAGCTTCAGTCAACTGGCCAGGGAAAGAACAGCCCCTACTTTCATATAAATCCTATTAAAATAACAACATGACTTCAGGACAATATTCTAATTTCAACATAGTGTTTTTTCTGATCCACTTGTAAGGAAGAAGAGATCAAGTTCAAAAGAACTCTTATTACCTCTCACAATTACTTAAAGACGACTTTGTTGTAGTCCCAGAGTATAAATTCATTTAGCTGTTTTCTTGGCAACCAGATATAATTATTAAATAAAATGATTGCAGTAGTGGGAATTCATTCATAGAGTTTATGGAATCAGAAGTGCAGCAATGCAGAGAAAGCAAATCCAATCTTTACATTTAAAGTTTCTCAGTACCTGTTTTCCTTTAGCTATTATAATCCCTAGGTTTCAGTTCTGTGACTTTTTTTGCATGTCATCCTCTTTTATTAGCACTCTGGGGTATTTTCGATACCTTATAAAGACAATGAAATTATAACAGAATTAACAGCAAAATACCAGGCTATCAATCTGAAGATGGCCAGCTGTGGAACAGCAAACACTGCTGCATGCTTTCCCCCCCCTACCCATTTTTCTCCCTTTACCTCTTTTTCTCAGGCAGCACCTGGGTGGGCAATGTGTCCGTCACCTCTCCACTGTCTGATGTACTCAGCTACGTTCAGCTGTAAACTCACCCAGCCACACATCAGTCGTGCTCAGGCTCAGCAGAAGCCTTGCAAAATTATCAGCTCACTAAACCCAAGGGACACTAAAACCATTTGCAGATTCCACTGGCAAAACTATTTTAGTGGTCAGAACAAATGAGTTCTCCTGACCCACCTCTGGAAAAAAGCCTCAGTCCATGTAGCTGTGGCTTCCTCACTGGCTCTATCAGTTATTTCAAGCCTTCGCTCTCCTCAAAGTACAGTTAATTATTATGTTGTAAATTTACTAGGAAATTCAGTCCTTTTATGTCTCATCTGTGGGTTTGTTCAGACCCATCCACACAATTTCTGCCTCCAAGGCAGCCTGGCTAGGGACAGCAGCTCCTGTGACAGTCCCTGTTTGTCTTCCCACCAACTCTCAGCTTGACCCTCATAACCCCACTCCATCATCAGGTGAGAAGCAATTTGGCTGCTGCTTCCCTTTCTACCTTCCTGTCGCGGACTGCCCATTTCCCTTGCAGAGTTAAACTCAGCAGTGCTCTTCCAAGGTGTAGCCAGGAATGGAGCAAAAAAAAAGCATTTTCTCACATTTTTAGCCCCATTTCCAGTGACCAAGCAGCAGGAGTTGTCCCCATGCCATCCACAGCGTAGGGGAGAGCCAACATAGCCCAGGGATGGACAACTGTGATCTGCCCACAAGGTCTCCACAGCTGCTACACATCTTCCTTACATGAAGCTTGGTCAGCTTTATTTGTCACTCTTCACTTCTTCATTTTAAGCATTTGAACATGCTTTTGCAGTCAGACAGAAAATGAGGGGAATTTTTCTGGTCTAGTGTCTGTCCTGTCTTGTAGTTGGGCAATTTGGAGGATGAGTCATTCTTATCACCACCATCCAGATAGATTAATAGGATTTTAGCAGTGGTAGCTTCAAACAAAACCATCTGTGCCTTGCTCTGCACACATGGCTGGTACCAGAGGTCTCTTTGACAATCTGCCCATGGCCCCGTTGCAGCGTGGGGGCTCCTGCTTGGTTGGGAGGGTTCAGGAGGCTTCTGCAAGCAACTACTTGCTGCCAGCAATGGGGGTGACGGTTTCTTCCCACAGCCACACGCATAGTGCAGAGCGCTTGTCATGATGCTGCTGGCAGGGCCCAGAGGAAGGGGTGGCCCAAGACAGACAGCAAATGCTTTTTTCCCCTCAGTAGTGCAAAGAAGAGGAGTCAGTGTGGAAGCACTTGGAGCAGGTGCTCTTCTCTCACCAGCTTTGCCACTGCCCTGCTCTTTCCACCTATGAAGTGCATCTGCTGCCTGTAGCTGCCTTTTACATTGGATATTCACACCACCAGTTTTAGGCACCTACTTTAGCTGGCTAATTTAAGAGCCTACGTCCACCTCATTGAGTACTAACAACAAGCTGTAATTAAATGACATTTTCTATGCTATATTAAACTCTTCAGTCAAAAAATATCTCATTGAAAAATCAGGAAATAAGTCCCCAGGGCTATCATTTTCCATCTGCTTTCCCAGCAACTTTAGGCAACTATAAAGAATTTTAAAATAAATTTATATAGGATAGGATGCCTCCTTCTCTCATGTCATTCATGACATGCACCAGATTAACCAATATGAGAGCTATTAGTTAGCAGCCAAGTGTCTCCAGCCAGCCATGAAGACAGCAAGCCCCTACTTTCCTGGGTGGCCTTTGGCTATTTATGTACTAAACGTGAGCTGCTTTTCAGTGTCTTACAGATCCACCATGGAGAGAAGATGGTTACCACGTTGAGCACACAGATGAGAAAATACTTGCCAGCTGATGTGCAATTTAAAGAAAACAAATAGAAAGAATCTAGTTCTGAGAAGCCTGGGAGATCAGAGTGGGGAGGTTCAGGTTTTGGGGAGGCCAGTAGGAAGATTCTAGCATCTAGGTAGATTTTTACATGACCATGACATCCTTTTTAAAATTAAAAGCTGTACAGAACTTGAGTTAGAGTATCTTGTTCTGTTCAAACAAAAATGCATGAAGCACCCCAAATACATGAAGCTCTGGAAGAAGCTGGGAGGTTGGGGATGGGGCAACTTAACAGGCTTTAGGGAGTTTAAGAACAGGTTCAGTTATTCAAATAGCATCTCTTTGCGTTGGCTATGGAGGCAACTCCCTACGGCAGCCAGCCAGGTTGGTTACCTAGGGGTGGGCAGTGGCAATATTCCCTCCCAGGAGCAGCCTAAAGCACATCAAAGCAAAGAAACCACGGCCCTAGGAGTGGAGCAGGAGATTGCAGGAGCAAACTCAAAGGGCTGAAGCAATCAGAACTGGGTCACCGACATCTGAGCACAAAACTGCAAAGCCTGAAAACACTTCTATTTGTTCGGTGCCAGGCACAGCGGCATCCAGATGTTTAAATTCAGTTCTTTGGACAATGAAGATGACAGCAGCTACAACCCCCCAAAGTTTCTTTCAAATTCCTACACTATACACATATAAGTTTAAAAAAAAACTTCAAAGAAAGAAACTGTGCCTCATTCCCTATTATGCTTTACGCTTCCACGTACTTGCTCACCTCAGAGCAGCAGCCGCTTCTTAAAGCTGCATTATAACAGGCTTTCCATGACGCTGCTTAGAGCAGTGGGGGATCATTAATCTTTGCTTTTTGGTAACTTAGCTCTTAGACCAAACTTAAGTCAATGCAGATCATTTGTTTCACAAATAGGTACATCTATCAAAATTAAGATTTGAACAGCACTCACTTGACATTATTCTATTAAGAGTTTTACCATTTAGCTCCAAACACAAGTGATTTATAAATAGACACTTAAATGATCTTATCAATTGAGGTTAATAAAAAAATCATGAAAGATAAGCCATTACCTTTTGGCTCAGGATGCAAAAGCCTTCCAGTTATTTAAAAGATAATTCCATTTTCACATATCTTCCACAGCTCTTTGCTGTGCGCCTCTCCAAGGGGTGTAGAGTGACATCAAAGCGTGCAGAAACTGCTAAACTTTCCTTCCACAACTATCTGGTCTTAATTGCAGCCTAGAAAGACATCGGAGTTGCTGCCACCTATAGGCAAGTGTTACACACAAACATGCATTTGTTACTGGAAAATAGAAGTGCAGACTGACATGAGGAGTTTCTTTAATATTTCCATGTAAACAGATTGTCTGCCCACCATTCTTTATGCTGGGCTCTGTGCTAATGGACCACATTCAACATTTATGGCACAAGCCCGAATCTGCTGAAAACATCCAACGCCCCTTGCGCTGGTCCTTGTGTTGTCAGAGCTAATGAAAAATAAACCCCAAATTTCAGTAACATATTGGTTACTATGCTCAGCATGTTTAATCCATAAAGAAGATGAATTACCATGTTTTAGCTCTCTCAAATAACCAAGTATGGATTAACCTTTGATTTAGATTTAAACATGCCTGAATCTTGTTGTCTAAGGACTTAGAAGGACAACGAAACATTTTTGATTGACTCACAGTAGCTGTGCATAGATTATTTAAAAGTACATTACAATCTCTCAGAAAAAGAATAAAAAATCATCTGGTATTATACAACAATGCAACAATCCTGTTCTTTTTAACTTGCATATTATACCTGTGTCTTCTAAACCGGTACAGAATGCAGCCACTTACAAGATGAAATAAATGCAACTCTCAATGTTATTGCAAAACAGCAATAGAATAAATTTCACTGTAATTTCCCCTGCTGGTATTTCTGTAATGCAAAAAGTGATGGATGAGTAGCTGGTTCATATAAATCATTGCAGGATTACCTGGAATCACTAAATCTAGCTATTTTTAAGAAGAATTTTCAACCTTTTATTTTCCTTTTCAGTATATATTAGGTAGTCTGAAGGTTAAAGTACTCAGTGATTGCTAATCTTGATTGGAATATCTAATACTCCATCCAGGTTCTTGGCCACTGTAACATCTGTAAAGATAAAATCTGAACTATCTCACCCAAAATACAAACCTTCACAAACCAGAGGCCATGGCTAAAACAAGGTCCTCCTCCTTTTGCACTATAACAAAGAGCAGCAGATAGCTTGACATGTTTACCAAGACAAGAATATGCCTCTCACAACTTAGAGTTTGTTTCTTGGAGCTGAAGAAAAGAACAGATCTTAAAAAAAAACCCTAATAATAACTGTGAGAGATGAAAAGGCGACTTTAAACATGCTGTAGACAAGATTATTTTTGTCTCAAATTTAAAGGTTCAAGAAAACAGAGTCTTCTGAGCTCTTTGAAGAACACTGAAAAGGGAATCATGAATTGTTTCATCTTCCAGTCCTTCTGAAATGGAGATGTGCTCAGCTATGAATAGCTTTGCTTTCCCCCATGCTGGAAACATGCCTAGCCTGTGACTTATTTTGGAAGAGCAAGGCAAGAGCATCCTGACAGTGTCCTCCTAAAGAGCGTATTTTGTCTGTGCTTCTAACACTAAAAGCACTGTTGGTCAGTCCAAATAAGAAAATAAAGGATCTGGGAAATATACAAGGGGAAACAGTTGCTCAGAGTTGCTCAGAGGGAAGCACTAGAAGTGTATTAAAAATTACACTGAGCATCAGTAAATGCACAACATTGCTCATCCAAGAGCCCCAAATTGTTTCAGCAGCTAGAACTTTACACTTGTAAACATGCATCTACTTTCTTCTGGATTAAATCATGCATTTTCCTATTGACAATCATCTTCCACCATGCAGTTATGGCAGAGTGAATTCATTTATCAATATACTAAGCATACATACAAGTCTGTGTCTTTTACAGCACCACATGCTCAGTTTGTTCAAATTCCATTTGTGTTAAATGCCATAGTCAGGCATATCCCAGCACCTCCACTTCAGTGCATCATCAGGGGCTTTTTCTTTAGAAAAATTTTAGGCATTTTAAGGCTGTAGTCACCCACCTCATTCATCCAGTATTTTACCAAGTGTCTGGCATGTTCTCAAGCTCCTCCTTACTTTAGCTGCACAGTCGCAGCAGTTGGAATTAATTTCTGGGGAACTCCACAGTATTAATAAAATATGTTATTTGCTACCAGAACATGCCTGGCATGTTCTAGTGTATTTCTAAGACTCTTCTTGTTGCAAACCAATAACAACTAGCTTGAAAAACCTCTTTAATGCCTATTACTTTGTCTGCAGGCTTTCTTCTGCGGCGTACCTAGCAAGTCTGGGTAGGCTTTGAACTACTGAAGTTTTGAACATCCATCAGCTCAAAACTGTTGATGATCTGCTTGATACAGACATTGATGTGTTCACCATGGGAACCAAAAGAAGAATGTATAGCTGAGCTTCCTATTTATGAAGGCAAGATAGCAGAAAATTTTCCAGATGTGGGGTTCAATCCTTTATTCTTTGCTCAGTCTAGTCTCCTGTTGATTTAAAAAGCAGTTTCAGCTCTTTAGAGAACAGAAAATGAGGATATAATTGCAGAATACATTATTTACCTACAAAGCATCAAACACTAGATAAACAAATCTAGAAAATAATTAAATTAACCCTTTTTTTTTACAGAATATTTTTTATAGTACTTGTTTTGTAATAATAAACAGATAAATGTGCAGATAACAGTGGGATTATGTGCAATTCAGGAATTATAGCTAAAAACAAGACGTGGTTTTAACAAGGTGTGTTGGCTAGGATCCATCAGAGTTAGTTTTCTATTCCAGGAACTGGTATGCTGCCTGTTCCAGGCCTATTGTCTGGAAACAGAAACAACACCAGAAAAATCAGTTCTTGCCCAAGAGAAAAGAGATATATCCCTAGAGAGAAAATGGATACAGCAATATATTGATGTGACTCCCTCCTAAAGCAAGAGTGGAGCACAGGGAAGGGAAAAGATCATAACAGAATGGAAATGACAAAGGGGGAATAGTTTCCTCAGGATAAGAGAAACCTGCTTAGATCAAGCAAAGCATAAGAATATTTGCAGATAGAAAGTCTATCAACTTGAAAGAAAAAGCCACAGACTGGGGCCTTAATTATATATATGTAGTTCTCAAATAAAGCAAAGGTATAGATAAAATGTCTTTAAAAACCTCAACAAAACCCCAACAACTCTTCCACAACTATTATTAAGGCCACACACTGTGTTTAAAAGCACAAAGCGTCACTACATTTCACTGCACAAGTGTTTTTCGCCTTTGCAGGAGAAGCAGGATTAAAGAGATACCATCCAGCAGGTCCAGTAGGTCCTCCTGGAACAGGGTTAAAGCCTACTGGTGAAAAGAGAGGTTAGGAGAGCTGCAGGCTGATGCAGAACACTGTCAATACCATTTTATTAATCCTCTGTGCTCCGAGCTGCTGTCACAAAGGGGGAAAAATGCAGTAAGAAAACTGAATGGGACTAGGGACCTGTGATTGCATGAAAAAACACAGCAAGTTTCACTTGTATGATTTATCAGAACCACCACTGAGTAGCCATTTCTAGCAACTGTAGTGCAAACTGCATAATATTGGATGTTTTTCTCAAATGTCCAGTAGCTGAAGGCATGTACCTGTGGGAGAATCCCAGGGCTCAGCAGAGGAAAGACCAAAATGCGGCTGTGTTCCCTGGGTTTGCGCAGAACTGTGGAAAACGTGGTTCATGTGGCCTTGGGGTTGTTAGAAGTGAAAAAACCAAAGAAAAATCTAAGGTTGTTTTTAAATGTTTCTTGCTTTCTGCAGACTTGGCTCTGTGTGATGTTACTAACACCACGAGTGCAATGTGAGATTTTACTCTTCCTTGGCAAGATGAGGCTTGTTCAAATTGTACCTGAAATTTCACACATAGATAATGAAACAATCAAAGCAGGGCCTCTCAAGTAGCTCTGTAAATGTGTTGTGTTTTCCTTGTTTTTTCCAAGGCATTTTCATGTTAATTCATGTCACCGAGGAGCACCTTGACTCAGAGCCACCTATACCTCTGTGCTCCCTGTTTGGCAAGCCAGGGTAAATGCTGCAGTGCTAGCAGGCTCCAAATTTTGTGAATTAACTAACTTAGCCCTTAGATTTGTCCCATTTTCTTAGAGTATAATTGCATCTAATTGCACATTTTGAGCAAATACACATAATCACATCGTTATGACATGTAATTACCTAATTGTGATGTATAATTAAGTAAATAGCACAAGAAATTGTGCAGAACTTTAATAAATTTGTTTAAAAGGAATGAATCTCTTCTGCAGCTGACAGAAGAAGGCATTTGCACCTCTAATGATCATAATCAATTTAACATTTTCTGCCCTAATTAGCGGGCACTCTGCGGGCATGTCCAGAAGATGCACATTCAAGGCAAACACTGGTTGGTGGCATTTGTGACTTGTAAATGTATTTGCTATAAGCAAAGACAAATACCTTCATGTAAAATTTAACAACCAGATGCCACAGAAAATGTGATATCAGGTGAATCCTTGCAATAGTATGTATCATGCACATTCTGTTGAATAACCTTGAAAAAACCACTATAATAGTTCTTTATATAAGCATGGCTTAAAGCATATTGTTACCTGTTAATGCAGATATCTATGTTTAGTTTCAGAGCATTGATACCTCTCTTTTAAGGGAGCGAGAAGTTGCAGGTCCTGCTGCAGGTAAGTAACTTAACCACATTCTGCACTTGGTCAGTAGTTTACTTGCACATTAGGCAGCAATAAGGCTGAGCCCGCAGGTCAGATGAAGGTTTGCCACCCTCTCATCAAGATCTGATGTGCTTCTCCCCAAAAGAACAGTGTGTTAATTAATCTCATTGTCAGCTTCCGGTATGGTCCCAGCCACACAGCTTCTATGCTGAACAGTTTTCTCATGGGGACTAACTCTCAGTATAGAAGTTGTTGTTTCAAAGAACGAGACTTCACCATGGCAAGGGAGTTTTATTTGTTGCCATAGTTGAGGTCTTTTGTTGTTGTGAGAAAAGTTTATGTGTTAATCAACTTCATAGATACATTTTACATACACACAGTGAAACTCACACACATCTCCTCCACTGCTCCTCACACCTATGGAGAAGTTAGCTACTTAGTATTATCAAATACTAAAAACACACAAGTCCCTTCAACATCATATAGAATTCAGCTCTCTGGATAGTCAAACAACACAGACTAAAACCAAATGACTGGTGAAATTTAAGGCAGATTCTTAAGACACCAGAATGACTTTTTCCAGGTTCTTTGTTTACAGTTTTCCTCCCTGGCATAGAATACAGCCATGCCCAGTATGCAGGTTTAGGGGCTGGCAATCTTCTGAAGATGTTCTGCAAGACATTTCTATGAAAGAATTACCCAGCTCCCTTAGAAAATTTCCAGCGCCATCAAGGTAAGCTCTGTGATACAGTAATGGTTTCTAAACAGGGTTTTCTACCTATAGTTAATTAGTAAAGATCACAAACATACTTCTTTAGTAACTCCTTTCCAGCTCACCCTATTGATATTGACTGTAGGAACAGTTGATACACATCCAGGCCTCTGGAGCTTTATAATCTTTATGTTTCCCAAAGGCAACAAACCACCAAATTGCCTAGAAATAAACTAAATCCACATGTTTAGGAGCTACTCTCTATAAACAGTATGTTTCATGTAGCAAACATTTTGAGAAGTAAGATCAGCATGGGTTGAACACTGAAGAAGTGATTTAGAAGATTGCTGTAAACAAAGTAGATATACACACATAACATTTGACAGAGCAAATATGTGGCAGAGCAACATTTGACAAATACAAAACACTTCTCGGGGCATAACAAACCAGGTTTTGTTTCTCCCTGCATTACTAAAATAAACTGCAACTAAAAACCAGCCTCAATTAAAAACGTATTAATTTGGCAGTGGGTATTTAACTTAAAGAGGAAAATCAGTGTGTTACATACATATTCTGCAGCTATCTTAAACAGAAATTGACAACCTCACGAGAGAGCACATAATGTAAGCTGTTGGCAAACTGTCTGAACACCAGAATGAAGAAAGAAAGAAAAGAATCAGGGGTGACAGCGAGAATGTTATGCTCAGCCAAAACACAGGCTGAAACTCACATTCACTTTGGCAGATTCCAGTTATCAAAACTTGACACCTCTGTCACACCAGTATCCCAGGGAAAAACTATAAATTAGCACTTCAGACACCTCCACCCACAGCATCAAACACAACTTCACCCACAACAGCTCTTTACCAAATGTGTTTTTCTTTTTTTTTTTTAATTCTTAGTGGTGTTACCTGAAACCAGATTGCACTTGAAGGAAAAAACACAACACATTTGTGATCTGAAAAAGAGAAGAATGGCCACATGTCAATGTGGTGCTATAAAAATGTACTTTTCCATCACTTTCTATTAGGCTCAGACTATAGTACATATTTCCAGAGCAGTCACAGGAAAACTTTGGCAAGAACAGTTCATATAAATATCAATCTTTGAAAAAACTAAAATTAAATTTTAAACCCGATAGAAATTATACATATTCTGCAAAGAGACTTTCTGGCTGAGCTTTGGGAGAGAAAAGCTTAAAGCATTTATACAAGCAATCAAAAGATATTTTCTAGGCACTGGGCTAACTGGTCTTTTGTTTAATAGAAACACTTTCAAAGACCGGAATTAATCCAGATTTGTTGGTTTAATAAGGAACAGAATCCAGCTCACTGATTTAATGCGCTAGATTTACTGCTATGTTCTGGCCATGTGAAGAGCTGTAAATTGGATTTAGTGAACACAAGCAAGTCAATAAATGCCAGAAAGCAGACGAGATACCAGTAAATCCACACCAAAACATTAAAAATCACTGCAAAGTATCTTGGCCAAAAGACAGTGATCCTGATTTTCCACATTCATGTAATTTTTGTTTATATTTACACCTGTTCAGGTGTAAATAGTATTAAATCAACAAGGAACCCGCTCTAGTAGAAGGTGTCCCTGCCCATGAAAGCGGGTTGGAACTGGATGAGCTTTAAGGTCCCTTCCAGCCCCAACCAGTCTGTGATTCTGAGAGTTCCGCTTAACACCAGCTTTACAGGCAGGTAGGTAAGTCTACATCAGCTGACAAGCCTGTCCTCACTTGTTTCCGTCCTCAGAAGAAAATGATCCTCTAGCAGTTAAGCGTAGAGATTAGAGAAGAGGAACAGGGTAAGAAGTAACAAAGAACAGAAGGGCATTGCTGAAGGAAAGCAAATGAGGAATGAAGAGAAAGGTGCGAATTGGATAGAGAGGAGATTATGAAACAGGCATCTGTTATTACCCTTGCTGATATTTCAGCGTATTTAAAAGTTCTTCTCTTTCACCTCTCCTACACCATGACCATAACCTCAGGAATCAGCATAATTTGAAAGAGCAAAGTACCATCACCTTTTGCCTTGGTTTTTGTGCTTATGAAATGATGCCAAGGTCAGAGCAAACAGAGACCTTCAGCTGTGAGCCAATGTGGCACTTCCTTCCTCCAAAGAGCAATAGCATGGGCCATTCTGCACAGCCCATGGACACCAGCTATGCACCCTCTACGTTGCATGAAATCCTTTCTCCATCCATTTAGGCAGGTCCTTCTCTTTGCCTTAAATCACTTCTGTTAGCACACATCTTTTTGAATAATTCATTTCAATTCCTCCTTGCCAAAAGATCTGTTAATAAAATACACTACCCTGTGGAGAATGTTGCCTGATCTTATTCTTGTCTTATCTTCCTCTACAAAGAACCAGACACATTTTAGATCTATCACCACTGTATCGTTAATTTAACAGAAGTATGGTTTTGATCATCCATGATACGGAATTTAACAAGAAAGTATGAAATTTGTTGCAAAAATACATTGAGTGCTGTAAATATTTGCAGCTAACACTGTTGCAAACTGTCGTGTACACAGGTTTGGATTCCTTGCTGATGCTTTTTAAGGCAAGTGTAGATGCTCACTGGGTGATACCTTCTTTGAAAATGCAGCTTTTCCCTCATGACCAGATACCAGGAGAGCATCAGCCCACACAAACACCCCCCAAGCCCATAGATAAAAGCTCCACCAACCATCTCTATCTGCTCAGTCCTTTCCTTTTTTTAAGGTGCACCATTTCACTGCAACAACCCATAAAGTCACTTTTAGTGCAATCTGACACAGCAGTGGAGAAACTTGTCAAAATGCAGAAAACCTTTCTTTCCTCAATGGTTTGAGGAAATTATGACTCCTGAATAAACTGCCTTGTCCTCAACTTTGAGGCAAATTTCAAATAGTCTCACAATTTCTCATGGTGTGACTTCCCAAATCTACAAGGAGTGTGGCCCTCTGAGCTTTCTTATGCATGTACACAAATCAAAACTACAGTTACAAAACTAACTTATTGATTATGTCCCTCAACTATACATTTCAGAAGATTAAATCTCTGTTCTTATCAGTGAGAGCAAAACAGACACTGGTTTTTGTGAGGATTTCTAAACACAATTAATCTGGGTTTAGGCAGTTACATAAACGTCTGGATTTAGGCAGCATGAGCATTTCCAGACCCAGACAAAAATAATCAGTATTTTTCTTGCCCTGAGGTCATATAATCCTCCAAAGCACTCACGATCCTGCTCCAAACATTCATTTCTCTCTCTCTCTCTCTTTACCTTAGGCCACTTACTTTAGCCTCGGCTTGTCCCACAGTTAAAAGAACTAGTTATGAAAGTGTGTTTGGGCTTTCTTATCCTCCCTGAATTTTCATATGCTGCACTCCAAGCTTTATTCATCCTTTTCTTTAATCACGAACACTGTTTCTGCACAAGGAGGTGTGTGACAGAACACCAAGCTTTTACACTGCCTACCAAGGACCTTTCCAGGAGCCAGCAGTTTCATGGCACAAACAGGAATTATTAGCTCTGCATAATGAGAGTCTCCAAGTCATCAGAAGAAATTCATGAGGAAAAGCACAACTTATTGCTGAATAAAATACAAGCACATCTTGTTAATAATAAAAAGTAGGTAGAAAAAGGGTTGGGTATTGATTCTTCTGCTTCACTCACACATACAATGGCATGTATTTACTAGCAATGGTACTTTTTTCTTTAAGTCTTATGAAAGGTGCTACTAAAGATACAAAATAAGATGAAAGCTGTAGGTCCTGAACACTCAAGCTAAAGCAGATCCCCAATAAAACCCAGCTCCCATTGAACATGCCACTTTGCTCCCATTTCAGTAAGTAGAATTTACCATTGATAACTGTTTTAGAAACTCAGTAGATCACAAGGGGTCTGGCATGAGCTACCAATAACAAGCTTTTAGAGGTGACTAAACCATTTCATGTGGTTCACACTTGAAAAAACTAACCAGAAATATCTTAATCATTCACATTCTCTCACATTCTGTGTGAAGTGTCAAGTGCGGTGTCGGTGACAACTGCAAACAGGATCAGTGCAGCCAGGATTGGGAATAAGCACACCCATTGCACATGCTACATAATGGCATTCAAATGAAAATTTCATAACATCTGTATTCTTAAAGACTTATTAGATATTCAGGACATGGGATGGAACAAAATGACACCGTGCACTAATTAGCAGATCGTTTACAAATCCCAGGCCCTTTTTCTCTCCAGTGACTGTCTTGGCAAATACAGATACCAGCACAGACTTCTTTTTGTGTGCTTCTATCCTTTATCTAACTTTGCCTTTCATGGGTTCATTGAAGCAATGTTTTGTAATAGTGTCAAATTAGTAGAAAACCTGAGGTATAGCAATTTGACAATGATATAGCTGTCATGATGGTTCTACTTTTTGCTTGTACCTACTCAGGCATAATTAGAATCAAATATCTACCTCTCAGCGTTTCTCTTGGGCTCATCCAACGCTGAAAGCTCTCAGGCCATTAAGGCATATCAATTAGTAATGATTTTTTTTCAGCCCCCAGCAGCCACTGAAGCATACATTAAAGGTGATACCTGCAGTCAAAAATTTAATGTGCACATTCGAGAATATCTACTTTGAGGAAGAAAGTATTATCAGGGAAACTCATTTACTTAAAGTCTTATATCACAGCTATTAAAAATATTTTATTTGCTGAACAAATGTTCAATGAACACTCCCATATCTGTTAAGTAATATTAATTGCACACAGGTTTGGAAAACACAAGAATCAGTAAAGGATAA
>JAVHNF010073177.1:0-11435 GCA_034783455.1 Micropsitta finschii
AGCTATAAATACCCTGTGTACAACCAACCTGCCACCCACTAGCACCCAGCGATGGGCCCTGACGATGCTCACGAGCTGCAGCAATTAAAATGAGAGCTCCACAAACAAAACTGAATGAGATTGGGGATGTCTCGTTGCAGAGAGACATTATTCCCTCTCTCCACAATGGGCAGGGAAAGGCTTTCAAAGCCCATGGGGAGTTAATGCCAAGCGAGCAAATGTCACACAGAGAGGGATGTGCTGGCAGGCGGCTGGTGCTGGGCTCTTCTCCAGCACAGGGCTTGGATTTATTTGTGCTGCTTGACCCTGAGGGTTGGCTCTGCTCTGTGCACAGAGGTGATCATGGCAAGCACTGCTTTTGGTGTAGAGCCCTTCCTGTAGCAAAATGAAGATGATTCAAGGAGATACCATGTCCCTGGTCTTCAACGCTATCAGATCCTGAGGATCCCTTTGCAACAGGTCCATAGCACTTCTGAGCTCTTCTGACCTCTTTTAGGTGGTTATTGGGGTGAAGGGAATGACAGGGCAGCATTAACTGGATCTGCTCTGACAGCAGAGGGGTTTGGGGACACCAGGTTGTGGCTGCAGCATGGGTCAGATGAACCCCATCCCATGCAGACTACCAGCAATCTTTCCTTTTCCAGAGGTAAAAATGAGTCTTTAAATCCATGCTGGCCTGCGCTGACAAACCTCCCATGGGGAAGCAGACATGGAAGATCATCCAAGCAGGGCTGTGCAATAAGCTGCAGATGAAATGCAGCACACTGTGGATCTGTTGTCACTCAACTCTCCCTATGAGAGCTCATCAGGTAGGGGAGAGCAATGGGTCCATAAGTGTTGTTGTGAACAGAAGTGCTTTGGTTTCAGGCATCATGATTTAGCTGTCACAGAAGATAAAGAGATGACTTGCATCCACTGAATCTTTGAAGGTGCAACTGCACTCATCCCCTTTTGCTGTGATCAGATAGAAGCCAGTAGTGGTCCTGGCAGTGATGGTTTCACTCAATAGATCACAGGCTTGCATCAGGGGACAGGCTGACATTCCCTGCTCCGTGTTCACCACAAAGAACCAATGCTCCCTTGTAAGGTGTAACATGTAGGAGTACCTCTGTGGGTTGAAGAGCTTTGGAGCTGATCACCTGAAAACTCTTGCCAGGAATTCTAAGGTATTCTCTGCCAGAGAGAAGCTGCGGCAGAAGAACCATGCCTGGGATCTGGTTCCAAACATCACCATGGAAGAAAGGCCCCAAGGTCCAGGCTGCCACCATCACCTGCTTGTCCAGTTCTCAGCACACCCCTTGAGACAAACATCATGGGCCTGTTCAGTCTAGAGAAGAGAGACTGAGAGGGGATCCCACCAATGCAGATCAGCAGCTCAAAGGAGGTACCAGGAGGATGGTGCCGGACTCCTTTCAGTGGTGCCCAGCAACAGGACAAGGAGCAGTGGCCATAAACTAAACCACAACAAGTTTCAGCTCAACATGAGGAAGAACTTTCCATTGAGGGGGGCAGAGCCCTGGCACAGGCTGCACTGGGGGGCTGTGGAGTCTTGCTCTCTGGAGACACTGAAACCCACCATGAACACGTTCCTGCTCTGAGTGGCCCTGCCTTGGCTGGATGTTCTCCAGAGGTCCCTTCAGCCCTAATGGTTCTCTGATCATAGCCACTGAGCAGGGAGAGACTGGAAACCAGACCATTCTGCACCGGGTATCTGGGCTTGGTTTTCTTCCCTGTTTTGCTTTGACTCACTGAACAATTCCCTCTGGTTTTCCTGCACTTTACGCTTCCCTGAGCATCAGTAATAAGCATCCCTTCAGCTGATAATGAAATAGGAGGAAAATGAGCAGCACTCCTGCTACAACCCCAGAGGAATGCCATGACACTCACATAGAGTTCAGATGTCTGCTGGGACTGATCCCCTCTCCAACAGGTCCATGTCTTTCCTGTATTGAGGACTCCAGAGCTGGACACAGGACTGCAGGCAGGAGTGATTCATCTCAATGGCTCCAGAGGAAACCCTGCTCCTCCTGTGAATGAGGTTTCTTCCACTAAATAGAAGCTTTTCCCAGGAGCGTATGGCTCCTCCATGCATCTCTTACCTCAAGGATACATTTGGCAAAGCTTTAAAATCATCCAAGTATTGGTTTTCAGCTGCTTTGAGATGAAAAGCCGATGTTCTGCTTCAAAAGCTGTTTGGACACTAATGGCTAATGATGGTAAAATAAAATCAATATTTAGATGCAAATGGTCCAAGGCAAAAGGAGATGTCATGATCACTGAACTCTTTGGCCTGATTTCATTTGCTTTACTTTTTTCCTTCCCAATTTGAGCAAAGTTCTGCTTTTTCATACCAATTTAGAGCCTTAACCTACTTTGAACATCCAAACTAGTTGCCTGTTTTCCATCCAGCCTTGGAATAAGTCCATTGCTGCAATGTGCCATGGTTTCTACTGTGGCTACAGTGTCTTACTAAACCATTACATTGGAACTAGATGACCTTAAGGTCCTTTCCAACCCTACCTATTCTATGGTTCTATGATTACACAGAGGAGGAACGAGTGTTAGGTGATTGAGCTCCTTCTTCCTGGGGGACAATGTGTAGACACCAGCAAGAGGACCACAAGAGTTTCAGTCTCAGTTACAGACACAGTGGAGGGAGCTTAAGGCTTAACTTTGAGAGCAGAGAATGTCTCTAGGAGGGAGCCATGAGGCTTTGCCTGGCTTTGTGATGGCTCAGCTGCTAATGGCGACCTCCAAACATCGAGGGATGTTGCTGCCAAGGAAATATTTATGGTGGAAGACAGCTCAAAGGCAGCACGGCCGAGCTGCTTGTGTGAAAACAGAGCTGGATTGATGCAGGCTGAGCAGTGAGGAAACATATTAGCCAGTGAAATTAACCTCCTGAATGCAGAAGAGTGAGAAACTCCATCATTACCCCCAAGACCTGAGTGAGTTCCCTCCAGGGAGCAATCATGCACCAGCTCAGACAGATCTCTCCTGCCTCCCCACCTCTGCAATCCACTATATTTCCTCATATAACTGCAAGTGTCAGTGAGGAAATGAATAGACCCATGTCTGCAGCAGTCCCATGATGCCTTCCATCAACCACAGCTACACGTTCCTACACCAACAGGCTATGGGATGGCCCTGCCAGACAGCCAGGATTTGTTTCCCCAGGGATATTTGACTCCTGAAAGAAGGGAGATTGGATGCACAGCCTCTGCACACAGGCTGCCCCATGTCATGGCCCTGGGGCACAGTTATCACAACACTGCCACTGACTCCAACCAGCTCC
Source organism: Micropsitta finschii (assembly GCA_034783455.1). NCBI lineage: Eukaryota > Metazoa > Chordata > Aves > Psittaciformes > Psittacidae > Micropsitta > Micropsitta finschii. Next base: position 3,296 of record JAVHNF010073177.1, read on the forward strand.
ATCACCAAGTGCTTGAGGACAAGAGAAGCAGTTTGGCACCATGGGCCTCTGCACCATGTTATCAGGAGAATGGATGGAAAGAAGCAGGAAAGGAGAGGCAGCAGCTCCCAGGGGAGCTTAGCAAGATGTCTGTTGGGAGCCAGAATGTCTTTCTAAAGGCTTTCCCTGAACAGTTTGAGGATTATAAGTGTCCTGGTGCAGGCAGCATCAATGCTGGCAAAGGCTGAGCACGGCCAGATGTGAAGAGGTCTTTGTAGAGGAAAAGCTTCGCCACCCAAAGGAAGGGAAACAGGAGCCTCAGCTCTTGACCAGTGTCTGTGCAGCAGGCAACAGAGGAGAAGGTGCCTTTGCCTTTGCTGCCAGCAACAGAAGGAAGGAAGCTTCACTGCAATGCTGCTGAGATGGGAAGAGGTCAGGCTGCTCCCAGACCTACCCCGCAGCTCCCTCCTAAGGAAAGCAGAGACTGCTCACCTCTGGGCTATGGAAACCTGTGTGTGACCCCTGCCCACCTCCAACTGGATGTCCTTGGGCTGCACCATGGTCCCTGCACCTTAAAGATGCTCTCCTGTGTCTCAGTGCTGCGTCACATCCCTGATGGAGCACATCTAAAGTGAAGCAGGGATAGAGCAAATAACCCAGTCCACGGATCCAGCAGCCCGCCCTGTTTGCCAACCACTGCATTTCTGTTTGCTCTCGCTTTCAGAGAGATGCTAAATTACCCCTAATTACAACTCAAATTGAGGAATTATGACAGCCATCAGAATAGGGGAAAACAGCCAGAAAGGAGAAGGTGTTATCAGCTATGGCAGGAATTCAGAGCAATTAATCTCCCAGTGTTCCAGGATATTTGGACATCAGAATGAGACCGAGTAAAGAGACGTTTTCATCCCAAAAGAACAATTGTTTGCTTTAAAAAGGTATAAAGCTTCTGGGAAAAAAAGACTTAAATTTGAAGTGACCATTTAGCCATAACTGCAACTTTGCCAGCAATTTGCTATAATGGGGAATGACTCAGAACCACAAAACAAAGGGGAAAATCTCTTCCTTTGTTCAAGGGGAAAAAGAGATGTATCCTTCGTTAAAACAGGACTGAAAGCTCTGAAATGTGAGATTGAATTCAGAGCAAAAACTGCACAGAAAATACTCCGGAGTACCTGGTCCCAGTCCTATCACTGCCNNNNTCTTACTGGTTATACTTGGTCCCGTTGTTCACAACAGAGGGGTGTGAAAAGTGGTGTGTAAATCAGTAAAGAGACAGATAAATCAATTCTGCACGCTGTTCATTTCCTGCATCAGGTGGTGTTTCAAGCTGCCTCTTTTCCAGTGGGGCAGAAAGCCCTTTTCCAGGGCACTTTTCCATGCATTCCATGGCCAGAGGAGTGTGTGGCTTCTGCAAGGAGGGCAGGATGGGAAGAAATGAGTCCAAATGGGGACTATAGACCCTATAAGCCCCAACATGTTCTCCAGTTTGTGACTTCTCTCCTGCTCCGTGTGCCTGACACACCAAAACCTAAGCAGAGCCTTGTAGTGGTGCAAGGAACATGCTAGAGGTGTCCTCCCAAATGCTCCTCTACCATCTGTAACCCACCTGCTGTGTTAAAGACATCATGAAGATGGATGACCCTATTGGATGTGATGAGCCAGTAGCTGGGGCCATCTCCCTGTCCCTTGAAGAGCAAAGCAAAGAGCTGAGTCTGACCTGGATCACCTGCATCCCCAGGGAAGGAGTGAGGCACATTGTCCAGTAATTACCCTGGGGTGCTAATGACACTTAGAGCATTTAAAGTCATTCCCCTTCATTGAATGTTGAAGCTGAAGCATACAAAGGGCAGAAGGAGACCTTGACATGCCAGAGGTGAAATCCCAGCAGGTCCGACTGGGATTTAAGCACAGAGGATGGCTTTATGGCCTCAACTATGAGTGCAAAGTATTGCTGCTCTTTAGAGTTCTACTTGGCTGTCTGTGTCTGCATCATGAAGGAAACCTGCTTCCCTTCTGAACCACTGAGACCAGATGTGGCCTTTGGAGGGGACCTAGGGATGGGAACAGGGGATCTCCATCCTTGCGATCCACTGGCACAGTGCTACAGCAGAGCTTAAAAGTTAGGAAGTATCTGCTCAAACAGCAACCGAAATGCAATGCTGCCATTCCTGGGAAACGAAATCCCTACAGGGAGAGGTTTCTTTTCACTTGCTTAAACCCTGCATTGATTCTAATCTAAGCATCGCGCTGCCTTCTCCCTGCCACTGAAGGGGTCACTGGGGATGTCTCAGCAGGAAGCTTCTAAAGGAAATGTATTTCAAGACAAGCCTTTGCGCTAAGAACATCTCCCTCTTATCAAAGCGCCTTGTTCCCTGGTTTATTTTTACACCAGATCTGCCCAGATGTGCGCTGTGGGGCTGTACCAGGCTGCAGCATCCAGCCTGTGCCTCACACCAGCCCTGCAGGGCCAGGACAAGAACTCAGGCATTTGCTACCCTCTGCTGTCCTCCTCCTGCTATTTCATCTTCCTCTAGCAGAGGCCACCTCTGTTCCCCTCTCTCCTTTATGTCCCTATTTCACCTGCCATAGAGGCATCATCAGCCTTCACATCAGAAAACACTGAGCCCTTACAGGTGCCTTTAGGCTGAGCCTGCTGCTCTCCTCAACCCCTTGCTCCCCTGAACCCCTCAGACCCACTTCCCAAAGCACCATACACAGAGGAGCAGTGCTTTCCCCCCACACTCCTGCCTGCTTTTCCACACTGTCCCTTGTGCTTCCCAAACAGTCCCCCTGCCCCTAATCCCACCCTTGTGCTGCTCCTCCCTCTGCACTGCCCACAGATAGGAAACAGCTCATGGGAGAGCTGGATTCTGACTTTCTGCATCACCAGGCTTAATCCTGAGTGATTAAACCACTGCTATCAGTGCAGCTCCTGCCTTTATTAACAACCCTTGGCCCTTCAAAGAGGAAAATAAGCCAAGAGATAAATGCCAGCCTTGTTGCTTTGGTGCCCACATTGAATATTTATCACCACTACCATATTTATCACAGGAAGAGAGATCAGGGAGTAATTCCCTCCTAATGAGCCAGGTTCAACTGGCTCCAGATAGGATCTGAAGGGCAGATTTCCCTTCTCTCCATTGGTTGTATGGAGAGAGCTGTGCTGCTTTCCCTTGGGAAGCTGCTGTCAACGCCTGTCCCAAGGGCTGGGGTTTTCCCTGTGCTGCCAACACAACTTGGTGATTGCCTGCAATTGCTCCTAGAGTGCAATATAGACACCAAAGCATCAGTCCCTGTCTGAAATGAAGAGACCTAGCAGTGATGGTGACATTCCAGGTGGTGTTCCTTGGATCCAGCTCTAGAATCCACTGCTCTGGGGCAATGAAAGCCTGAAGGATCTCTGCAGGAAGCACCCATCATGAGCTCAAGAGATGCAGCTCTGGCTCCCACGGGCCCTCAAGTGCTGCAGAAAAGAGCACATTCCCTTTGTGCTAAGCAGCACAGAGGGATCAGGATCTCATGGCTAGGAGCCAGCCATGGTCATAAAGCATTTGATCCTCTTGCAGCAGTAGTTCCTTGGATACCCTTGGGAATACCCCAAGGAACCAGGACACCTTCTCACTCAGTGCTGAAGCTGGTAACTGCTTTGTTGGACAAGTGGAATACCCATGAGATCTGCCAGCAGGGAACAGGGAGGGACAGTGCCAGAGACAGAAAGCAGGTCTGTGTGTGTACAGCACAATAGGATGCTCCTGGTGCTCCTCCATCCCTGGACATTCCTGCAGTTCATACAAGCCAAGGAAAACTTAAACCTCTTTGATGCAAAACGTCCACAAATCCCATATCCCTCTTTTCCAGCCATGTAGGGATGCAGAAACTAGAGACACTCCTGTATCAATCCTTATCTATAAATGAAGTGTGCATGTGAGTGTAACTTGCATCACTCTCTTGGAGGGACAAAGGTTAATTCCTAGTTGGACCAACACAGGGAATGATCTTGCTATGTATTTATTGATGCAGTGCCTGTTCTCTCTCCAACATAAGCAAATGAATAACAAGTGCTGTAAGACGGTAAGGAAGTAAATCTGTATTCCTGGCACTTTACTATGGATAATCCAAGTTTAGCTTCATACGTGAGCCTGAATTCTGCAGTTCAAGCAGAGATCCAAGCTCTTTGCTATGTAAGATGGGTCTCCCTCCTCCTGCTGCTGCAGCACTTAGTCACTGCACCAGATAGGAGGGAGCATGCAGCCCCGTACCACAAATTGAAAGGAAACCTTCATTAATGAAGGTTTCATTAATGAAGCCCAGAAGCCCTGGGACAAGTGTCTCCTCATCCTTCCTCGTCGTCTCTCTTACCACATCTCTTCAATTAGGTTGTCCCCAGCCATATTCCCTCCAATGCATCGTGCCCAGATGGTCTCCAGAAGAAGGGCCATGAGCCCTACATAGACCAGAGCCGCTGAGCACTACCAAGGTGGGCAGGATGTGCCTGTGCCCAGCCTCTGAGCCGTCACTAAGGGGACAGGGAGAAGCAGCAGATTCCTCATCGCCATGGTAACAAGATGTTCCACACTGCGCAGCCGGGCAGGATGCTCTGCACTTCAGACTCGGGGGGACCCCAGGTCTTGGTCATGGGGATCTTGACTTTGGTGCTTTGTAGCTGTTCAGGTGAAAGATCACTGTGGAGGTGGATGTGTTGTGTTCTGACTCCTTGGAGGGCTGACAAGAGCCTTGGAAGGGAGACCAGCATGAGGTGAGCACTGTCCGAGCTGAGCCTTAGAGCTGCCTCTCTGCTTTCCTCCTAGGACAGACAGTGTCCCTGCCTTGGGCCCTGCCACCTGCCTCCAGCTGGGAACACCAAGGGGGTGAGATCCACGAAGCTCTCCTTATCCATGCACTCCTCTTTCATGGGCGACGTAGACTCCCCATCCAGCCTGGTTAATGGCAGGACCGTGTCCTCTCTGCCAGCTCTGCCAATGACCTGGGCAGAGGATGTGGCTTTCCAGTCACAGCCAACACAAGAGATGCCCCAGTGTGCCTCAGTGGTCCCCACTCTCTCTCACTCTCTGCTCACCACAGCTCCTGGCATTTCCTCTCCCCTAAGCACATAACCAACCTCATCCCTGCAGGATGGTCCCCAGTGGGGCTGGGTCCATCCACACGCCACACAGGTTCCCAGCCTGTTCCAGTGGCTTCCCAACCCTCCTCCTTGCAATGTCCTGGGATGCCTCAGATGTGTCCCAGCTTTTATCTCTCTTTCTCTGGCCTAGGCTTTGTCTTCATCCACATGGAGAGCAGCCTGTACTCACTGCCCTGCAGCCCTATTGAAATGGAGGTGGCTGATCCCACCTATCACTGGGGGCAGGACCGGCCAGGTAAGGTCCTAAGTCAGGAGCAAGCAGCAGTGATGGGCTCTGCTGCTGTGAGGCAAGAGGGGGGTAAGAGGGGAAACAGCCCCTCAAGGAAGGAGCATGTGAGGGGCACATGGAGGCTGGAGTCTCATGAGACTGCATGGGCTGAACTACAGGAAGGACACAGGTTAAGGGGTAATTCCATGCTTAATTTCTTCTTCCCTCTCCCTTGATAACTTATAACAGCAGGAGGGGAATAATAACTTAATGACAGGGGAGAAGAGCAGCTTTTGGGAGTCTTTGTAGAGTCTCAGTAGTGGTTTAAGGAGACCAAATCTGGATCATCCCAGGGGAGCATGACAGAGCCACCAGGAGCTGGGCCGGCTCAGCACAGGACAGCCAACTGCTGGTGATCGCCATCAACCCCTCTGTCTCCTGCCCTAGTCCCCAGGCTGCTCTCAGTCACCAAAGAAGGACATCTCCTCTTCCAACACTTCCAAGCAGCAGACAGTGGGAAGTACTCGTGCACCATCTCCTACACAAAGCGCAGGATCCCTGTGTCCCAAACATTCCACTACAGCATCCTGGGTGAGTCCTGTGCCGTGCTAACCGGGGGGGGGGCAACCCAACAAGGGCAGGAAGGGTGGATAAAGGGAGAGGTGGGACCATGCTCAGCTCTCTGGGCGAGGATGTTCTCTGTTGGCAAGGGGGAAGAAACCTGGCAGGGTTTTCTCCCACAGGCTACCATGTGCCCGGAGGCCTGGACACTGTCCTGCTCTTCCATAGCAAGTTCTGTGAGGATGAGTGGACCCAAAGGTTCCTGCGTGATCTACAGGACAGGCTGAGGCAGCTGGAGATGGAGCAGCACTGCAAACTCCAGCTCAATGCCACTTTCTGCTTCCCCTCGCTCAACAGCTCTTCAGATGAATTCATTGTCCAAGTAGAGCTAGAAGGTAGACCCCCAGGCACAAGCATTATAGCAAAGTCCCCAGGGGATAACAAACGCAGTGGGATGGAGTGAGAGGAATTCAAGCATCTCAGTTTATGCTTAGAAGGAAAAGAGGGAGGGAACACAGGGCTTTAATGACATTAGGGGCTCTTGGAAGAGTTTAATGGCTTCACCCAAGTCCTGCTGGGGCTGCCTGAGCTGCACTTGTGTCTCTCCATGCTCTAGTGTCCCTCTTTGGACTCAACTGGGATGAACACTGCAACTCCCAGGACTTGGAGACAGTCACAGACTGCTACCGCACAACAGTCCTGCACAACCTGGGGCAGGTACGGAGCTAAAGGAGGATGACACAGGGTGGGTGTGCAATGAGGACACTATTTCCAGACCCTGGAATGATGAGGAGCATCCCTGAGGGTTTGCTCAGTGTCCATGAGCTCCCACTCATGGTGCGGTGCCTGTCCCCTATCGGCTCACACGGCACAGCTCTATGCACTGGGAAGATGTTTCCTGTGCTTCCCTCTTAGATCCCTACTGAGCTGCACTTGCTCTGCCCTCCCCAGGTCCAGCTCGCCCTTACCAGGTTCTTCAAGGAGCACAAGTCCTTCCTCATCGCTCGGCCTGGTATCCCCAGCATCAGCTTCACCAATGAGTTTGTCGGCTTCCTAAGGACCGAGCAGTGCAGCGCGGGCTATGGGCAGACCAAGCAGCTCCAAAGATGTCTTGACTGTTGCAGTGAGCCAAGAATCCACAGCCCTTTGGTCCCCCCTTTTCTTTACCCCTGTTTGTCTCTCCCCTCCTCATGCACAGCTTGTATCCAGGTCCTTGCTGCTCCCCCCATGCCCACCCTATCCAAGGAATGTGGTGGGCATCCTGTAATTCTGAGCCCTTAAGCATCAGGGCTCCCTTTCCCTAACCCTTCATTGAATACAACGCTGTTGCTTAGAAAGGCCTTTCTACATGTCCTCTCCTCAGTTGTATGCCCACCAGGGATGTTCAGCCCTCCGAAAAGCAGCAAGTGCTTCCCATGCCCTGTTGGGACCTACAGCGTGACCCACGGGATGGCATTCTGTACTGCCTGCGAGCATGGCATGACCACCAGAGCATCAGGCACCAGCTCCATGAAGGACTGTGTCAAGAAGGAAAGGCCCAAGCAGGGTACACAGATCATCCACTACTGAAGCAGGGCATGGAGGGGACTGCAGGGCTCTGTGTAGAGGGCAGGCAGTGCAGTGGGATGCCAGAGCAGCTGCCCTATGCTGGCTATGGCAACTTCTACAGCCCTTGGGGGTCCCTTTGGAGAGAGGTAGCTCTTGTTTCTTCCATCACCATCCCTGAAGAAATCACAGCTCCCTCAATGCCCCTTCCACCAGGCCAGTGCTGAACACTGATTTCTCTCTTGGTTTCCCCAGCTTGCCTCTGAGAACCTCACTGCTAGAAGTAATGTAGGTCCCAACACCCCTGCTTATCTCCGGAGCTGGGGACAATTAGCATTAGGATTATCTCCAGGGTCTTTAGCAATGGGACTTCTCCGTTTGAGACTGTCACATCCATTTCTCTCCCCTCAGCTATCTCCAGTGTGCACAAGATGCCAGCCCTGCTCCTTATTGTCTTGCCAGCATTACTAATCCTCAACGTTCTCTTCATCCTGTAAGTCTGATCTGCTTCTCCCAGCATGGGACATTTTGGGGGCTCTATATTCCTCCTTGGAACATGAGATGAAGGAAAACCTGAGGGTGTAGGACTTCAACAGCTGGGATAATCATAGAATCATAGAAAGGACTTTTAGATCATAGGGCTCGTTTCATATGGCTGGATGATGTGAAAGTCAAGGACCTTTCCTCACCTTTCCAATGAT
>JAVHNF010073180.1:0-10421 GCA_034783455.1 Micropsitta finschii
GGGATGTGGGCCATGTTTCTGTAGTAAAACCCCAACCCTATTATGTACAGAGGTTTTAATTTTAAAGCTTATTTTCTACCATTTGCATGGTTTTGTGTTGGAGAAACATTTTTATGAGATCTGCATTTAACCCTTGCTTTGTTATGTTCTGTTAAAGAAATGGGCCAAGGGAGCCACCAAAAGGTTTTTTGTGTGATCTTGTTCTTGGACAACATTAAATTCTTGCATTGTTCTGGCGTTCCAAATGCAAAGTCTTTAGCCTTCCTAATAACATAAAAAAATATATAATAATAATTTTCATAAATATTACAAGGACAGGAAAAAAGTCAAGAAAGGAAAGCAAGTGGAAGTTGCAGAATTAAATACAATTTAATTTTTTTTTCAGCCTCTGTTATTCCATTTCTGGAATAAAACTGGTGTTTTGACACAAAATCCATGCTGTTTGTCATATCTACCAGAGAGTGCTAACAAGGGAAATAATGTGCCTTTTGATGGCAAAGAAAAACAGGTGCTGAAGTGAGCTGGAATTATTGTTGCTGCTGCTGTTTCTGTTGTAGCTTGATTCTTTTTCCTCATAGGCAAAGTGAGCTTGATAAGGGCAGAAAATAAATAGAACTATGGAGATTAAAAAATTCAGCTCCTGTTTCCAAGGCTGTCTCTCACTTGCTATCAGAGAATGGCAAGTCCCCACCACAAGGTCCTAACCATCATGTTTAGATCTGATGCATCTCTGTAAGTCAGACTATTTAAAACTTTGCTTGAGCAGCTTTTGTGATCAGAGGCTCCCTGACATGCTACAAAATAATCCTAGCTACCAAAGCTCAACGCCTGAACAAAAGTAAAAGGAAAGGAAGAAAAGGGAAGAAATGCACAATACATCAGGAAATAGGAAAAAAAAAAAGAAAGGGAGAAGGGAAGTAAGAGCAGGATTTCAGGTCTCACAGTCTGATACTGACTAGGATTTTGTGGAGCCAGTGGTGATGGTGATGACACATGGATCCCTTTCAGCTACCCAGTACAATGAGGACATGGTGGCTGTCTCCAGTTGAGGAGGGTATTGTCCCCAGTGACACGGTATTTCTGATGTAAGAGGTCACTGTTCTTTGGCACTCTCTAGAAGCACTGTTTCTTTCTGGGACTTGAAGAAGGGGTGGTGGACAGAAGAGGTTAAGCTTTCATCACTCTGATTACTATTTCAGTGAAAGCCCAGCATACTGATATTAGTCCACTATTTTTTATCCACGTGCCGGTTATTTACCTGACTTGATATCACCACATTTGGTTAACCTATTTTGACAGGGCTCATTCGCATTCACATCTGTTGACTTTCAGCCCATAGGTGCTAAGCTCATAGGCTTTAGAAGACTTAGAGCAGTAATTCCCAAGGAAATACCTCCTGAGGCCACGTGATACGATTACTGGAACTACACGTCTCTTTAATGCAAACTGCAGGATTACACTTGCTATCAGGCAAAGCTATTTACTGCTGTGGAATTTTGAAGGAAACAGGTGGGAGCTGCACTGCTCCACGGCTTTTTTTTTTTTTTTAAAGAGACATGTTTTACGTTACCTGAAGACTGCAAACAAACCAGAGGCTGTACAAACATGTACAGAAGTGGCTTCTCCTCCACAGAGTTGATATGGTACAGAAGTAGGTATACAGTCAAGAAGCACAGGGAAAAACAATCCAAGTTGTCCAAGGTCAACGAGCTATTTGATAGATTTCTGACTTCCACTTCAATGCTTTATCTGTCCCATACTGATAGGAAATGAGCATTGGGAGCAATCTTGCCACTCTCTGAAATAGTGGAGATTTACTTTTCTAGTACTTAATTCAATGCAGAATCTGTTTTCTGAACAGCAGTAGATGTGTCATCTGGCTTACCTGGCTAATGTGTTTGATCAGATACATACATTGTCCTAAGAAAGATACAGTACACATCTCAGCATGGCAGGGGAAATTAATGCATTTATAGGAAAAGAAAGAGCAAAAAAATCAATGAGTTTACTATAATTTCTTTGTCACTTCTTTGCAATGTTAGGAAGAAGGATGGGTGATGTGAAAGCCAGAATGTACAAATAATTATCGAATGAATCCAAGTCTGAGTTGAAGGAAATAACTGAGTGAAAGCTCTTTCCAGGGAAGTGGCTGTTAACTGTGCTCATCAGTCCACTGAATACAGATGAAAATGAAATAAACTCCTGACCGATAGCTCTTTAGAGGACTTTGTATTTCCACTCTCATTTACCATGCCTGTTCTGGGTCCCTGCACTGAAATGGCACACCTCTTGCAGCTTTTGAGCCATTAATACTGTCACTACTTTTTGGACCTGCATAAGCTTTTCAACACTTCTTCTCCACAGAATTTGTGTAAAAGGAAAAAAATCCAGCACTAAGACATAAGCCTCTTGAAAATAGTGCCTGATGCCATCCCTGAGAACACAGCGAGCACCCCAGGAGCTAACACAAGAGAGTCTCTGGATTAGTGCTGAAGGAAATAACTCACCCTCCTACTCTTGCCTGTCTCTATTCAAAGTGGAGACAGTACAGAAGAGACATACGGCTAGTTTAAGATGTGTTCAGAGGGAGCTACATTCTGTGATAAACCCTGCTCCCTAGGTGCTATTATCCTTTTCCTCAAAATGTATTCAAAACAACATTTCCCCTCAACAATATTCCTCTAGTGAAGATTCTGGTGTGTTGCTTCTTTGCCATGATTTTCTTTCCTTCTTTTTCTTTTTTTATATTATTTTTTTTTTTATTTCTCTTTAATGTTCTTGGAATAAGGACTTCATAATATTTTCCTAATCATATCAATATTGGCCTTGTTTTCCATAAAAACAGCACAAATGTGAAGACATCCATATTGAGAATAGGAGACTCTGAAACAAAGTTATGTCTTTAGTGGTTGGTAAAAGTGTTTCCCAAGACAAGACTCAGCATCACCAGAGGCCCTTGAAAGCTCATACCTGAATTCGGCCAGGATGCTCCTTGTGTAGTGTATGAGACCTGTACATCCCAGCTCTCTTGACCAGATGACAAGATTAGGCACACTCAAGCAAGCTATCTGCAGGCAGTCTATAAAATGTTGAGTCCCAAGAAGGACAGCACTGCATGAAATACTTCCAGTTTTTTAACTTGGGATACTGTTCCACTACACGCACACCTCCAGAGCAGTGTGGCGCAGCCACTCAGTATGAAATACATATTTGACAATGGAAAGTAGCTCGGACCAAAAGACAGATTAAACTGTGCTTAGCTTAGGTAGCTATTGCTGATCTTAAGGGTTATATAAGCAAAGCATCAAATTGCCATTTGCTTTCACTGGGGTCAGAGAGGAAAATGAAAAATCACAACTCAAACATATAACTGCTTTTAAATACTTTACATAAAAGTAGTCAGCCACTAAATAAACTTAAAGCCCTACAACATTTACATGAAAGGGACTAGAGCATTCTGAAAACATCGACTGCAACTGAAGTATGCCAATGACAGTTTTAAAATTCATATTTACAGATGATTTCATTAGCTGCTCACTGAGCAAGGTATACAGTATATTTTAAAAGGCTATTTGTACTACAAATACAAAAGAAAGTCTCTTAATGCTTCTTTTGGTTAGGCAAATGTGTGTCTTCTCAGTACTCTGCATCTGTACAGCACTAAGTGGAAAGGGTAATTAAGTAGTAGTTGGGAATCTGCTGAGTGTTGCATGTCGTTAATGTGCTTTTTAAGGAAATTTTAGCATTACAGATGCATGACATTGCTATTACTTGATAATTGCATTTTAAAGTTTGGCATTTTAATTATGCTAATATGCATAGGGTTATATTTTAAATTTAGTACTTTATGTACTCAGTTCCTGCCCCTAGATTAGTAAAATTTCATGGAAATCTGGACTATCACTTTATCCTCATATTCCAATTAAATGTTCACATTGTTTAAATGAGTTAAATTGAGTATGTTGGGTTTGAGTATGTTTTGCCAATTCAAACCAAATTTAAATTAAAAACCTTTATGAGAGTTTCATGCCCCTTCTGGCATGTTGCATTATCATATCATAATACATACTTAGAAACACTGCCTCTAGGCTGCACTCTATTATCTACATTTAAAGTCAGTCTACAACCAACAGCTGAAAAGAATAAATAGGGACAATTGGTTGTGTCCTGTCTGCTTTAATTTTGCAGTTGCATCAAAACAGAAAACAAATGAACAGGGTTTGGCTACAAGACTATGGCACCACCCTAGTGACACAGTAACCTGCAGAGGAGAGAGAAAGTGCAACAGAAGGGGAACTATGTTAATATGAAGAAGCCAACATACTATAAATCTGAGGTAGTCTTAACAACAAAAAATCCTGATTAGGCCGTCTGGGCAGGAAAGAGTTCAAAGAGATTAAATCAAAGTACGAGGGAAAAGTGACTAGAAAGGGAATATAGTGAAAACCGGAAAGCATACCGAATAGCAAAAATACCATCCAAGTGACTGATTAAATGGAATATGATAGGAAGTAGAAGACAAAATACAGTAAAGCTATCCTGAGCTGAAGTAAATTTTGAAGTTTCAGGTAGATTTTTGCAAATTGATCATTAGCTCTCAAGACCATTTAGCACCTGACTGTACTGTCTGTAAGATTCTATTGAGATGATTTGGAGATCACATCATTGTTTGAAACTATTTGTATTTATTTACCTCTAACTTGTGTTTCACTTATAAGGCTACCTAGCATTAGAGGAACACAGTGGAAAGACGTAAAACTGAGATGGTGTGAGGGTGCACTACGAGCACAGACTGGCAATGAATATGCAGTCCAGCACAGCTGTAGCTTCCAACCCCACACATACCTTAGAAGGTGTGAAACATAACAGGCAGACTACAAAGTCTGTGGGGACTAACATCCTTGTGTTTGGAGGTGGAAGGAGACAGAAAGGATGGAAAAGGAGAAGACAGCAGAGACATACCTGATGTTTAAGAGTAAATCAAAGCAAAGACCCTAAGGGGAGATGCTGGCGTGTACACAAATAGGTTAGAAAACACCTGCTTCATGAATAAGCTTGAAAGGTGTCACACCTGATAACCCACTGTGCTTCCTCTCCGGTAATGAAAAGGTAATCACTGTGCTTCCAGCATGATTAGGATTATTTTTAAATTCTATTTGCAATTGCGTGTCTACAAGAGGAATGTTTAAGTAAATTGAGGCAAATCAACTGCTGGCATCAAGTCAATGTCTGCATTCCAATATCATCTCTTAATTTCTGTTCAGTAAAAATACTGACCTGAGCCATGCTACTGGAATTAGAGAAACCAAGGAAAAACCTGACAAATTCAAAATGGCCAGTACTAGGATACGTCTAATTTCCACATGCATGGGATCTCTGCCATGCCTCACTCAGGAATTTGCCTCCTACCCAGCAAAAGAGCTGAAAAGAGGAACCTGTAAGCCTCCCCCAAACCTGAAAATGTAGAGGAACTATAATTTCTGAACCAGTTTCTTGGTTTTTTTTAAAGTATCTTACTCAAAGTATTTGAGTATTTGTCACAAGCTTACCTTTATACTTAGGCTGTATTTCCGGTTCTCCATACTGCCAAAAATCTCCCGTGCTGCCAAGCATGACTCTCTAAGTAGCTTCCTCCTCCCATCTCAGCATTTAATAATGGCAGGGAGAATGCAGAACCAGGAATGACTGTGTATCTTCATCACAGTATTTCTCACCAAAAACTGCAAGGAGAACTGAAAATAGAAATATTTATGAGCATAAAGTCAGATTATTTTTCTGCACCATAATGAAGAAACTGAAAAGTTAAGATGCTTTTATAGAGACAGAGCTGATCTTTGCTTTCCACCTGATAACCCAGTAAAGCCAGGGGATGGTCTTCCTAGCACAGAACAGACCTGTTCACCTCCTGCCTGCTCTGAATAAGGAGTTACTGGCATCTAATTTCCTGAAGGGCTGGCACCTCTGCTCCCATTACAAATCAGTCTAGACACAGACAGAAGAGACTTGAACTATCCAAATTCAAGAGCAATGAATTTCAGTGAGCAGCTTTTACCTGTTATTTTCCCCCAGGCAACAGCCAGTTCAAACCTAGACCATTGCATGTGCTGATGAAAAAGACTGCATGTGTAATTGCTACATGCTAGGCAGGGACAGAGTGGAACAAATTAAAAAGCTGAAAGCACACTTAATTCTACCATTTCTTACTTTCTGAATATTTGGCAAACATGTCTAATCAGTATCCAATGATAAACGTTACAAGTGGTATGTTAGAAATGCCGAATCCTAAGCTAGGAGAATGCTGTCTGGACTCCACTGATGTCTGCCTTTTCTGTGTGGGGACTAAGCTCCCAGATACTTTGGGGCTCACTTTTTTTATCCCTGCAGATACAAAGAGTGTGCTTCCACACGTTAACAATGGCAAGAGTTGCATTACTTCTCACATGGCTCTACTGGCAATTTTCTATGTTCCCTCGCTTACATAGCCCCACTGAGGCCAGCTGTACTGTGGCCTACTGTGAGTCAAGTTGAAATTGTATTCTATTTCAGACTCCATAAGCAGTGAAACTAGTTTTCTATGTCTGTGCGTACCAACATTCATGCCTCTTACCTAATGCAGCTATTAAATTAAAAGATCCTACTGTTTCTAATTGGTCTTCCTGAGTCAAAGTGTTTCATCCACTCTACTTTAGGTAAAGCTCCATAGAGAGTCTATATATAAACGTTGCCAACATGTGGTTAATGCTTTTGACCTTTGATGGTAAGCAATTCTAATGGTTGTGTAACACAGCAGTAACATTTTTGTTACCGTTCTGGATGTTCTTGATTGGGAACAGTCTGATGGCCTCTATTTCCTTCTATCTATTTCTCCCTCTGTTTTTTAAAGTCTGCCAAATAAAAGGAATTATTTGTTCAGAGTGTGGACCAACTGAGTTTTGCAGCAACTCATGAGCAATAATCCAGTGAACATGTCAGCTTCTGAGAAGGATATCAACATCCACCACATCAAAACACATAGTCCTTGTGCCAAGTCTTTTACTGTATCAGAGCCAAAAGAAACACGAGGAGAGGAGGTAACTGCACTTGTGTTCAGAGGATAAAGTATCTGCAGTTGCATCTTCCTCATATGAACAGTGCAATTACCTCCTGGATTCTGAGTTAGGGCAACTGAGAGGAAATTAAGAAGGGCCAATGTAAAATACTTGAATTACGCAATTGGTTAAATTATAAAGGAGAGTTGGGTCTACTTTAAAGAAATGCCAACTTAAATTTTGAAAATGGAATTGTTCCTTTGTGTCTTCATCAACCCTTGTATTTATTTTAATTCACTGCTTTAGAGGCGTCCTGTAGCTCTACCCTAGCTATGTTTATTTAATATGTGATGGACAGTCTGGTGCATACATGATTTCAGGGTGTTAGAAATAAATAGTGACAGGTCCTAATGCAGGCTGTTTGGACATACTGAAATAACAGCTATTGCTGCTGTGGGAGGTATTTGTGCTCAAGCACTTACCTTCAACAGCTCAGGTGCGTGCTTCCATCCAAACAGTTCCTACTTAGCTATCTATGGGGAGGCTCCTACTTGAGCCATAGGGTCAGCATCTCCAGACAAATGGAGATACTATACCACCTATGTTTGTGTACAGCTGAGCTCTTTGTTCCCCAAGTTCTCCAGTAAACAATAAGCTAGAGGAAGCTAGACAGTGCTGACACCCCCCCCCCCACCAGCCCTCCCCCAGTTCCTAACCTAGACATTGGACCAAAGAACAAGGAGAACAAGGCTGGTAAGCACACTGCAGATGAGTGTGAGGGATGCAGATGGGGCATGATGACAGTTTTAGTGTGCATCTGAGCAGCACACTCCTCGGACCATGGAGGTGAAGAGTTTGGCTTGATAAAGTCCTAGAGTTTAAATCCCAGTTATGTAGGTAAGTGTAGGTGGTGTACTGCAGGAGAGCTGGGGTCAAGGGGACAGGAGGATTTCTCCTCCTGCATTTATAGACAGTACAGCACAGAGCGATTCTCTTCAGTGTCCTCTGCAGTAACAAAACACCCAGGTTCCTGGTCTCCTACTTTCCTAAATTGCTGGTTTGAGATTTTTCTGGTTTAGATGTGTAGGAATTAGATTTAAACCTTTGGTTTGAAATGCAGAATAGGGAAATTTGTGACAGAAGAAGTACTGGCAGTGTTCCTTCATCCTTTTTTGAGCTGTTGGAGCGAAGCAGGATATGCTATCCTAATTGTTGAGTTCTCAGGGAAGAAATGGGATTCCCAGCATGCATTTGAGTCTGAGAAAGGCCAGAGCCAGCAATTCCATGCCAACCCAATGTCATCACTTACTGGCAATCTGCCACAACAGAAACTGCACAGCTGAAAACTGTTTGGTTACACCAGTGGTTCAGTTCTTTCTTGCTGAAGTATGCTCATGTCCTGTATTGAACCTCAAGAAAAGCATTAACAGCTCCAACCCTAATACTATTCTGAGGGTGGTGAAGGGAAAATAAGAATAATGTTCCTCTATATAACCTTGATATCCCCCCTGAGAGCTCCTGAGATCCTGGTGAGAACAAGAGAATACCACTACTGTATGTACGCTTTATAAGTGAACCAGAGCATGAAGAAGGTTAAGTACTACATCCCAGAGAAGCACTGAAGATGCAAGTTATGCCAACAGATTCTGGTGTGAAATCCAGACACGCAGTTTAAATGCTCAAGGTCCTAGGACCTTGCTATAGGTCCTAGGACACTATAAGCATCTTCACACACTGGTGAAGCCATGTGGCCATCTTGCCTCCTACCTAGAGTATACTGTCCAGTGGGCACACACATTGCTTGCAGCTGTGTCAACATCAATGTTTCAGTCCAGACCAGGAAGGTCACTTGAAATTACCCCTGCTTACAGTAGCTGAGTTCGTTTTGTGGATGTTCCATCCCTGGCAGTGTTCAAGGCCAGGCTAGACAGAGCCTTTGGCAACATGGTCTAGGGTGAGGCGTCCCTGCCCATGGCAGGAAGGCTGGAACTAGGTGATGTTAAGGTCCTTTCCAACCCTAAACATTCTATGATTCGATGATGGATTATAGCACACACGCGTGCACACATGATGGTTTGCAGGTATCTGTCCCATAAGATGAGGACTAGGTGTTCATCTGATGCTCTCTAGCTGCACACAGGCCCAGACTGGTGCTGGTCCAGAGGAAAACCCCTCAAAATGTGTGACTGCTGGCTCCTCTGCATCAAATGTTTTGCTCTGCAAATGTACACCTCTTGGGCTACAACTCACTGAGATGCAATTACACAGAAGCTACAGGCATATCCCCATTAACAATAAATGTTCAAAAGCACTAGAGGCCTCAGCTCTTGCAATCCTGAATTCTCAGTCATTCTCAGCCCTAACTGTTCTCACAGCTGTGCCCACTGCAACCTTAAGGAAGGGTTTAGCCACAAGTCCTGAAGCTCTGGTGCTTTGAGGAGCTGAAATATTCAGTGAGTGGATAGCCAGTATTATGTGGTAGGCAAGCGGTAAAGACACTGCCCTGAGGAAAGGCTTTGCTCTCTGCCTGGATGTAACTTATTATGCATCATGCAGCAGGAGATAATAACTTCCTTGGCATTACAAACCAAACCCAGGATTCCCCAGCATTGGCACCCACAGGCTACCTGCCTGAGGTACTGTTTAGGTAATGCATCCTGGGACTCTAATGAAAATAAATCCCTAAGCAGATATTACACAAGGACCATGTTTCCTGCAGTCACAAACTACACAGATGGACTCTCCTGCATCCCCCATGGGCTGTCTGGGCTGTCTGAAGAGTGTTCCCTGTTAGTTTTTGGGGCACATACCTCCCTCCATGCACTGTGCCAGCCCAGTCCTGGAAGCAGCTGCCTACAGTTTCAGTGTAGCAATGTTCAGCACAACTGCACTCTCACTCACCGGTGAATCTGGACCAACATGACAGGTCCAGGGCCAGAGCCAAAACTAGGAGTGGAATTCAGGCCTTTCTTTTGCATATCTTTGTATAAATTAGATATGCAGATACACAGGTCACAGACCAAGATGAGCACAACACCCACCACACATTACCTCCTGTTCACTGGAACCAAAAAAATTGAAAGAAAATAAAGGTATTTTCTGAGTCGTTGGGACATACTTTACCCATTTTAGGCCAGAGTCCTACAACTTTTTGAAAAAAGCTAAAAAGGGACCCCCCCTATTATGATTGTTGTCTTCTGAATGAGTCTATTTGTTTTAATAAATGTCTAGAAGTTGTAATATCCAACTATTTCTCACGATTTTTTTATTTCTTATGGCTTGTTACAGGGTTATACAGATGAACCAATTTCAAAAATTCTCAGCAGTGTAGAAGATGGACCTGTCTTGCAGTTAGATAGGTATAGCATTAATTAATTATCCTTTTTTTAGATG
>JAVHNF010073181.1:0-11366 GCA_034783455.1 Micropsitta finschii
TGTACAACCAGCTTAAAAACTCAAAGATGTTGCTTTTCTGATCTTGTGCACTGAAGCAGCCTTCATGTACTCCCAGAGTTGAAAACCATTGCTTTGTATTCCTGTCTGCATTGCTGATAGATGTTTCTCAGATGATGTGGCTAGCTCTGTGTGCTCATTTCTTTGAGGGGCCAGTGATTTCAATCATAATTAGTGAGCTGGTCAAAAAATACAGTTCATCTGAGGATAAGAACTTGGTCTGGAGGGTTGGGTACAGAATTGCTTTCAAGTTCTTGCCCTTTTTTTAACATTAATGGAAGACACTTTTTGCAGGGGGGGGCAGGATAAGCATGAATGTTCTGTTTTTAGAGAATCTTATATAAAAGTCAATCTGACTAACAGAAGGAAGTATGTTAATTTTCTTTCTAAACTATACCTATGTCTTCCCTCATGTCATTCATTGATCTTTTTTCTTGCCAACTCATGGAACAGTGAGCTGTTTCTTAAACAGAGATATTTTTATGTGCATGTTATTTTTATGTGTTGCCATTTTACACTTAAAAATAAAACCAGGAGATATGAATACATAAGCCAGGTGACACAGATGATGGTATTAGTATGATGTGATATGGCACAGATGTCTTCTGTAATCAGAGCTTGCTCAAAACTTTGCTTTGGAGGGAAAACCTATTTACAAAGTGGATTTTCTTGAATTTCTAGACAGCGTGGAGTTAAATTATAACAGTAAAAGGTAGTCCAAAGAGCTGAAGTTCACACAGCTTGTTCACTTGACAGGTGATCTAGACAGGTGATCTACTAGAAAGGTCCTTTTTTTTTTCCCTGAGAAACAGCTCTGTAATGTGTAAAATGTCTTGAATGATGCTGTCTTCAAAGGTATTTCCAGAGGTTATGATTAGAGTCACATCAGTGATTTAAACCACACAGGGAGGCAGCCCCAGATGACAGATCCTATTTGGTTCCAAGTAGGGTGAAATATTTATGGCTAAACTTGGAGCAGCATTTAACATCTATAGGTGAATTAAAGCTATTATTGAAAGATAGTTTCCGCTAAATTAATTTACATGCTTTTGAAGACTTTGCTATATAAACTAATTCTGTATGTAATTGTACTTCAATAAGTGGAGTTTTATTAAGGATATTATTGAGCTAGCTGCAAAATAATGGGAAATGGTGTTATTTCTCTGACAAGCCAAGTATTCTCTGTTCTATGTTTGTTTTACTACAGTTAGTCAAACACAGTGCACACAGCAGTGTAAGTACAGGCTCCTGTTATCTTTTAGATTTCAGGGCCAATTCTCGATGCCACTGAAGTTAGCGCTGGCTCGGGGCGCAGGAGTCAGTTGAACCAAGCTTTGACTCTGAAGGTTAATATTAACCATTGGCGGCTGGGAAGAGGAACAAGAAATTGGGTTGTAGATAAAAGCTGTTCAAATGATTATTCACTAATGTACTTCCAAAGTAATATTGCCTGTGGATTTTAGAAAGATTTACAGCTCTGTTTGTAAGAGGAGGGCTGGACCCTGAGTTAATGTAAATTGAGGGAGCTCTCCTGACTTCAGAGACTGGGTTATGTCAGTAGAAGATACTGTATTGTATGTTATTTTATTTTATTTTATTTTATTTATTTTATATTTATCTTCTATGTATTAATGTCTGGGTTTTGGTTTTTCTTTTTAAAAACAGATCCCAGTTTTCATATTGTAAGAAAAAGAAGAAAGGTCCAATTTCATTTTGGTTTAGCTCCCTCGATGATGGGGATACATTTTGCCTGTTAATGTTTTGATTAGTTTAAATCTGCTGATGTGTGGGAGGGAATTGAATGAAGCTCATAATCTTGCCACTTTCGTCAAGCTGAACTCAACAAGAGGTTACACTGGCAAATCTTCCAAGGTAGTCATCATGCACAAGCCATTGGGAAAAGCTGTGGTGTCACACATGGACAGATATTCCCTCTCTGTGAGAGTGGCTAACACAGAATTGGCTTACTGAGGACACCAGCAAGTGGCTTTAATAGGGTATGCTGATCATGTGCGTCGTTGCTGCTTTGCCTGTTGTGAATCCCCTGTGGAGCAAATCACTGTGGAAAAGTAAATATATCCTGCAGTGAATATGGGGAGGGGAAGCCTGACTGCTTACAACTGTTTACTAAGAGAGTATTAGATGGGGACCCAGGAAATCTGGATTCTCTGTCTCTGCTCTTGACTGCTGAAGACAAGTACCTCAACTCCCTATCTGTAAAATGGAATCATGGTCTGTTCTGAGATCTGTGTGTCAGAAATGACAAAAAAGGCCCATGCTGTTTCTTGGTTTCTCATGACCTTTTGGGATCTGAATGAAGGATGCCACAGGGGCGTGCAGGTGAGGGCACAGGCACCATCTGAACTTATCTGACATCAAGACCACATGTTGGTGCTCCCCGTGTGTTCTGCTTTTCCTTGGCACCACCTTTCCTTGGTGACTTTCAGTGCTGCTTTCTGAGGCACTAGTGAGCTTCTAGGAGAAGCAGTTTCTAGCCCTGCATCACACAGGAGGACCTGCTGGGGCCCTCGCAGGAGCAAGCTTGAACAAATATCTGTGTCTTCACTGAAAATCTCAATCCAGCATTTTTGCCATTAGCCACCCAATTCAGAAGTTCCTTAACTTGACAGGATGTCCAGTTAAAGCACATAATGCGTGGTGAGCAACACCATACTGTATTCTTACTGTCAGCACTGGTTTTCGTGTTGGTTATTTAAAATAATGTTCAGACTAATGTCCAACACAGATACAGGTTATCTCTAAGGGATGGATTGAGGCTTAGTGATTGTTTTTAGGGAAACATGGGAAATTACTGAGAGCGTTTCACATATGGGGAGGTGAGGGGAGTAAAATAAAGTCATCATTTGTTGGTGTAATGGAGCTGCCCCCCTTCCCTCCACACACAGACTCACATTTTAACAAGCACTACAGATGACCTTGAGTTTCCAGGTTCAAATGTGAGCCTACCTAAAGTTTGGAGAATTTATCTCAGAATTTTCCTCAAATCTGGGGTTATAGCACTTGAGATTTGACTTGGTAGCACTGAGGTGAAACATTTGGAACGGATATGGGATCCTCAAATCTGGATTTAATTCACTAATCCACTTCCGTTAATATTTCTCATGTGACTTCACATTTTATGGTGGAAATTTTATACTTGTAGTTCAGTGCAGGTGGGAGGTATAACACATAGACAGTTAAATACCTACTTGCCTGGTGTCTGCCTACAGACTACAGTGCTTGTGAACAGTAAGGTTTAAGCCTGTTTATCAGTGAGCACAAAATTGTACCTGCCAAGCTTAGTGGTCCTGTAGAAGTGTTTTTAAAGTGAGTTTTATGACACCCAGTAACAGGCAGGGGAACAGAGGGTTGATAGGCAGCAGTGATGGCCAGTTGCCTAGAATATCAGTTCCTCTTCAATAACTTTTCTGTGCCAACTATGAACTTATAAACAGTTATTTTCTTTATTCATTGTCTGCTTATTGGTGTCATGCCCTCATGGTGACTCCTGCTAAAAGGGGTGACATAAGGTAGCTCAGAATAAAGTTTTTGTGTGCAAACAGGGCTCATCTGTGTGTCTGTGCACACATTTTTTAATTGCTCCTTTGAAGCTGCCCATTCAGGGACAGTAACCAAGCATCTCAGAAGTATAAAACCAACAAAGAAGTGTTCAGTTGTTTCTCAGGAAGCAGATTCTTTTTCCTTTTCTTTTCTTTTTTTTTTTTTTTTTTTGGTGTGTGTGTGTGTGTGTGTGTGTGTTAATTCTGGTTCTTTTTTCTCCCCCCTTAAACTGAATTTAGCTCATGTGATCAGAGCCAAATGACAGTTCTGAACAATAATGTGATCTGCTTGCTCACAGAAGAGGTGCAGCAGGGACAGCTATAGGACAGCCTTCCTCACCTGCATTCTTGGGTTCACACAGGCTAGCTTATGCCCTTTGTCCAGCAAGTTCCTGGGATGCTCAGCAGAGCTGCCTGCAGTAGTGTCTTGCTTTGAGTGGTAGCTGAACTGAAAGAAGTGAATCCTTTCATACAAATCAGCAAATAGCCAATCTGGAAGTGACATTCAGGGAAGTATTCCCAAAGGGTATCTGCAGCCTAGGGAGAGAGGGGTCTTGGAGGTACCATTTGGAGGTGTCCAAACTTACATATTTAATGAGCAGTGGCAGTCAAAAAAGCCAAGATATGTTGGGTGTTGTGAGGAAGAGTGTGAGAGCAAGACAGAGGGCACCATTTTCTCATGATATTAAGTACTAGAGCACCCAGAAGGTAGGTGTTGCATACAGTTCCGGTCTCTGCATCTCAAGAAGGATGTAGTAGAGTTAGAGAAGAGCCACTAAAATGGTTAAGGTTGTGGAGCAGCTGCTTCATAAGAAGTAATTGAAAGGCAGCTGGGAGAAACGAAGGCTGTGGGAAGATGTGCTTGAGATTTAGTAATGGATTTAGAAAATCATGAAGATGGCAGATAAGGTGAATGCCAAACTGTTATCCACTAAATCCTGCAGTACTAGGGGGAACTCGTTGAAACTGGTAGGAGAAGATTTAAAACAGATACAGTGCTTACACAATGGAGACTGAGCTTCTGGGATTTGTTGCCACAGGAGGCTGTGGAGACAGACGGTATCAGAAGACTCGGAAAGGTTCATAAAAATCTACCAGAGGGAATAGGCAGGGACATATCCTTTAACATCCCTAATACAAAAATTGCGATGCTGGGGAGTTTGAAGGGATAGGCCTGCAGAAAGCGGCCAGGCTCACATTCTCTCTCCAAATAACATCTACTGTTGCCCCTGTTGGGATGAGAAAATGGGGTTAGATGGACCACCAGCGGGACAAGCAGGGAGTTTTTCATGTCCTTATGTGGTAGTGAGGCACTCCTATCTATGTGCCATGGAAAGAAGAAGAAAGCTCCTGAAGGTGATTCAGAGCGAGACCTAACAGTTCCTGCCCTGAATCACCCACAGAAAAGCCTATCTCTCGCCACCAATTTCAAAGGAAATCTACCCTAGGCAAAAGTTAGTCTTGTGAATAACCATGTTAGTCACAATTGACACAGGTTGGGTTTCAACTTCTGATCTAGAACTGCAAAAAGGATCATATACAAAAACTCAGTCCAGACCCTTCACAGTCATTTTGCTGAGTGTTTTTAAGAGCAAAAACACTGTATCAAATTATTGGTTAACTTTGATCACAGGCAATTGGAAACATTTCCTCAGCCAGTGATGTTGAAGCAGTGCATCAAGCTCTGGTTAAGATGAAAAGTTAAGAAAACATCTTCTGTATACGTTAAGACTGCTTTCTCATAGTCTCAAAGCTGAATCACTGGGAAAAGACTGCCTCTGCTGTCTAGCTGCAAAGCTGGTCAGAATTGCCCAGGTATGGCCGGATGGCCTAACATTTATGGGAAGCCTGTTGCATGTCACCATCTGGAAGTGGAAACAGGCTGTGAGGCTGGAATTGCAGGACAACATCTGACTCAGAAAGCAGGGAGAAAGTCAGGAGGTGATTCTTTTGTGTAAAGCTGCCCTAGTAGCTTCCTTCGAGCACTCCAACTCACAGAAGTGAATTAAATTCTTAAGTGACACTGGTACATGATTACCTGATCTCTACATACAGTGAGCTATTTAGACATGCAAATATAGACATTTTTGGACATACATGACTAGAGTTAGGGATGTTGGGAGACATTTTTAGGTCTTTGCTGGAAATCTGGTCACTCCAGAAAAAAATAATACAAATCGTTCCAAGCATATTCTGAGATTCAAGAATAGGCTGAAATAGAGTAAGAACTGCACAGAAACTGAACTTGTCTTTTAAATATGTTACATGAAGTTAAGTATAAGGGATAAAATAACTGATCGCTGATAGTATGAATATTTGGTATTCAGAGAGTATGTAGATAGATCTTTTCAGAAATCAACTGATTAATCACCACCATATCCTTTAAATAGGTATGTATCTTTTCTAACTCAGAATATTTAAGGTGGGAGCTTGCTCACAATGCTTAATTCGCTGTCCAGGGCTGCCAGAGTTGTCTGTGGTCAGGATGGAAATAGGAACCTGCCATAGTTCCTGAGCTTTTCTGATTACTTGCTAAAATACATTGCTACCTACTTATGAACTGTTAGACCATTCTAAGCTGCACAAGGCTGACAACAGAAAATGTTTAGGATACAGTTAACTGGTCTGTGGTTGAACATTTCAGTATCTGTAGTACTTCTCAGCTCATCTTCTGGCTGACTTTCCAGATATTAGCACTGGGACCATTATTCACTGATTCAGTTTAGAAAATTCTTTTTGTTTCCTTCACAAGATGTCTTTGTGAAAATGAGAAGCACAGTGTTATTAGTGTTTGGACAAGTAAATGGTTAGCTTGCACACTCTATCTTTTTTTTAATTAATGTTCAAAAAGGGCATTCAAATTGTTCCAGCTCAAAGAAGTTTTTAGTAATGTAATGTCAAACCTCTGCCGTTCCCATTTGGAGCTGTTTTCTTAGTCCTTGTGGGACAGAGAAGTCAAAAGTAGTCTCATATGCCCTTTTTATTATCAATGCAAATGCTGTCCACCTAACATGAAAAAGTTAACTTGATAGAAAGAGTCCAAAGTATCTGACCTTCTCTTGGGGCACCTCATAGTTATATTCAGGGCCACACAATGCAAGGGCTGTTACTCTACAGGGGTAAGAATTCAATTTACACTGGCAGTGCTTTCACAAGAGCATTTCAGTTCAGTTGGTAAATATTTCCAGGTGGCCAAGTCTAATTTTAGGGAGGGCAAATTTGCAAAGGTTAAATAGCAAGCGGGATTGCTATAAGTCTCTATCAATTTGAAAGAAAGAAAACGTAATTAAACCCAGCATTCTTCCAGAGATTAACCAGAGTCTCAGAGTTCTATATTCCATGTCTAACTTTTCTGTGTTGTTGCTGTGAAAATCCATGCTCCAAAGATGCAGAAGTTCCTTTTGCAAAGATGTTCTGGAATTAGCAATGAGGAAAAAAGTTATTATATTACCAGCAGATGAGGCAGAAAATGGGGATCATGCAGCTTTGTGTTGGAAAGGCAAGTGGGGTAGGTTTTGATCAGTTTTGAGTTTGCACGTGCATGCATTTAATGACTAGAGAAAGTCAAAACGTTGCTGTAGGCCAACTGAAACATCTTGCAACTGTAAAAGGAAGTGGAAGAGTTAAAATGGTGGCTCCTATTCAAAAGTTCCACCAGAAGCATCTTTCCAGTTTCAAGGGCCCTTTGTGCCCTCAGATGCTGTTAGCTCCTTGTTAGTCATTGCTACAGAAAAAAAATCCTCCACAACACACAACTAAGTCTGGTCAGTTTGCTCAGCTGCTGTTGATGTCACCCCTTGCCCACTAAGAGTAAGTTACTGTAATAATCCTTCTCTTTTATTAATCATAACATTGTAGAAAGCAAGACCTGGGTGACATCACTGTTGGGGGAAGAGGACTGGCAAACTCATGCTCAGCTTTAGTCAGCTTTGCTATAACATCTCTTGCGTGTCATATGAAAATAATTACCAGCTCTCACTTTCCATGTCTGACCAATCATCCCCTTTTTTCCACTTTATGAGGCCACAGGCCTTTGCCTATTTCAAACACCTGCCGAAGGTGTAATCTATTTAGAGATGAAAGAGAATATCTTTAACTGGAAGCTGGGGCATTCCAGGGGATCCTCATAGGATGAAGTCACCTGCCATAATAAAACATTAGCAGTATTTATTATAGTGAAAACATCATCTTCCATAGTATAACATGTTAAAGTACTTCAGATACAGGCTGTCATCATGCTCTGAATGTGAGTTCAGTATTGGCACATTCCACTATGTATTTTCTGCTTTGCTTTTGTTTTGGATAACAAAAAATATTTGTCTGCTTGTATCTATCTGCATGAAAAGGCAAATAAGCCAAATTCCAAGGGCAATATTTTGTTGATTTTTTTGAAGGATATTTAATTAGTTATTTGTTAAGAAGCCAGTGTCTTTCTAGTCTTGATGACCTATTGCGTAAGACCAAGGAAGAGACCTTGTCTTTTAACTACATATTTCAGTAATATTGACGTCAAAAGATACCTACTTAGTCCAAGAGAAGTGCAGTTGAGATGAGAAATTTAGACAATAAGTGAGGGTCATTTCATTAGAGTGAGTGATTTATTCACATCAGGGAGGACTTCGAGTTAGACAGCCTTCATCAATTAAGGGCCATCATTTGCTTTGGGGGGCGGGGGGGGGTGTTCCATATTATCTGTTAAATGGGTACATTTCTTTTTGTACAAAATAGATTATTGGAGACATTGGTCACAAATATATACCTTTTTCTCTGAGTATCTAATTTCTATTGCAATCAATAGCAAAACTCTCTTTTGACTTCAGCTAAATTGGAGTAAGTCTTGGGTTGTGTTTGCTGCAGTCAGTGGTCATTTCTAGCTTTTCAGTTTTGTGGTGTTTAAATAACTGTGATGGTCTCTCTCCCTTTCCAGATAGGCTGAGTAGTTCCTCAAGAAAACATCACAACATGATATAACTGCAGAATAATAGTTTAACATCTTACGATCCAACATCACCGCACCACAAGATAAAAGATGTAGAATTTCCCTCACTGATACCTGCACTCACATCTCTCCAATGTGACCAAGTGCTAATATTCACTCTTCATATGTCCACTCTTGATAACAAAGATCCTAAGGACCAGGTTCAACAGCATATAAAGCTCCTAAGTTCTCTTCAAAATCATTAGTTGAATCTCAATAAAACAGAGAATGTGATGGATTTCTTGGTAAATTACTTGTGTGAATAATTGCTGTTAGTAGTAGGCAAATGCACTTTAGTTCCAGTTTAAATTTAGCTAGTAGCAGTATCCAGCTACTCTACACGGTCATGTGTTTGTATGCTAGTTAGAGATACTTTTACTGTCTGATACCTTCTGTTACTGTAGGGATTTGGAAACTGTCATTAAAATTACGTGTTAACATTCTCTTTGGAAGGTTAACTCTTTGAGCTTTATAAGTTTTTCAATGATGATCATTCTTCCCAGGTTAAGTCTTCCTTGCCTCTTTCCTGAAACCTTTCTGATTTTGTGCCCCTGATTCAAAACCTCAGTTTGATTTTTGTTTGTTTTAAGTGTAGTTTCACAGACTTGAGGGAACAGCAGTTTCTTACTCCTTTGCAAGACAATACAAAAAGCTTTGGTTATTTAATTTATTAAATAAATTAAAGCTCCTGATTATATTCTGAAGGGTAAAGTGCCACATCCTGTGACTATGACATGTATTCACTGTTCAAAGATGTCTCGTATTTGTCTCCACAGTACTAAGACACCTTCAATGCACTTCAGCAGAACATAATGAAATTGGGTCAGCATGTAAAACAGGTCACCTATACACATCGCTGTCAACTGGGCACTCTGTGTAAGTGATCTACTATTAGTACTATTACTGTGGCACCAATTTTTCATTACCTTTAGCCACTGCCAGTAATGATTTCATATTATATGCCATGTTATGTATTCAAATTGCTGTGCTAAGTAACACTGGAAGGTTTGGTGGAATTAAAATGAATTGCCCTATTCTATGCAGTTCCTCATGGATAGTTGTTTATCAACCAGCTGTTAGTTAGATACAAACTCACTTATGTCTCCCATGTAGATGTTATCACATTGATTTTGAATTCCAAATTCTCATTGGTATTCCCTGAAACCAGATTGATATTCTTCACATTTTCACTCTATTTTTTTTTTTTTTTTTTTTAAACTGAAGGAATCCAGAATCAGTTATTTCGCCCTGTTCAATGTCCAAGTGCTCAATGTGCAGTACCTATTCTCATCCTATGTACCTGTTTTAAATTCAGGAAAAGGTAGTTAGACTTAACTGAATCTTTAAGAATCAGATAGAGTGTGGCGAATCTAAGGGGTTTTTTTTTCTAATAATCTGAATTTTTTCTTTATTTTATAAATATTAAAACCCAACAATCGAGTGAGAAGAGAGGAATGAAGTCAACTCCCTTAAAGGGCTTGGAAAAATGCATTTGACTTGGGAATGGTTAACATAAATACATATGGTGAACAACATCTGTAGTTATTGCTAAACCAGGAAGTAATCCGTTATAAAACCTGTATGCAGTCTCCCATATTCTTTCTTATAGAAAAAATACAGAAAAGTATTTATCATGTACATTTACCCTTCTTCTGTCATTATTGCTGACAGAAAAATTCCAAATAGAATTTGAACTCATGTTGCCGACCTTCCTTTTCTGCCTGATTTATAAACTAGTTGGAACAAGAAGTTTTGGGTTTGGTTTTTTGGGTTTTTTGTTTTGTTTTTATTTTTTTTTGTTTTGTTTTGTTTTTGTTTTTTTTTTTGCAATTAACACTTATTGATCATGGAATTTCATTAATACTTTTAGCTTCCCTTATTAGTTATTTGCATTCCTCCGTGTCTGATTTATATTCATTGAAATAGCGTTCTGTTCCAAGATTTCAGCAGAATCTGTGGCTATAATAGGTACTAAGGGCTTTTGGGAAAAAAGAAAATCACATCACTGAAGAAGACCTACAGAATAAGACAATCTAGAGAAATACACATTACTGAAGATAAGGACCGTTTAACCTCATGTCAGCTGATCATGCTTAATCTTCCAGTCCCTTAGGTTAACCATAAGTTGACACAATATTTAAATGTCATTCCTTCTCAAGGCTGTTTCATATTTAATACCATGTTATTTGTCATATATACCATTTTGCCTTATTCTGTACTCCACCCTTCCTTGAAATATGCTATAATCTTTCAAAAGTAGTTGTCAGTGTCAAGATTGGACAGTGTTATTGGAAGAGCGCAGGGAACTTGCACTGCTACTGTATGTAATGTACTTTGTTCTGTGCAGAAAGGGGATTTTGGTCTCCAGGCCATTATTCTGGCACCTTTTATGAACATTAAATTCAAAGCCGAAAATATTTAGCCTAGGAAATAAAGAATTCTGTACCCATTTCAAATCTCAAGAAAAATACAGGCAATCAGAAGTTAATTGCCCAGTTTAGAATTTGGCTGGAATTCCTTAACATGCTTATTCATAAAATTCAGTGTGCCTAGATTTGATAACTTGCCCCATATGACCACACTGCAGTGTTTGCATTTTTATATAATATACTTGAATGTGTATTAGCATCATGATCCAAATACAACGCCCTGCCAAGCAACATTATATATCTTAAATTGTAAGAAATCTTAATTTCTGCAATATTTGCTTGATTAAGTTTCTGTATGTTCATATATGATTACATCTACATACATGTATATACTTGAATAGATGAGTATGGGGGGGGGTGTTTGTTTGTGAAGCCAAATGC
>JAVHNF010073188.1:0-10093 GCA_034783455.1 Micropsitta finschii
AGTGCATATGAATGAGCTACCATTGTTCAGACTCATGTGCTCTCAAAGTAGCCACAGAGAGATGTGGCACAGCTCCAAAACTCGTCCATGATTGCTCATAGAGAAATTTAATCTCTGCTAATCCTCATTGAAATATCTATCCACAACTTCATTATTTTGGTTTTCTTCAGAGAGAGAGGCTGAACTGCATTCAAAGACTATTTAATTCAAGGCAACACTCCATGAAACTCAGTTTTATAAAAATATACGCCTTGCCAGAACTACTAACTGTGGAAACAGTAATTCAGGAAAGGAAAATAAATTATATTTATGGACACAGAATTATAATTCAAAAGATTTAGTTAGTCTATTTATAAAATAAATTTATAATTAGGTTTTTTTATATCTCTATGTAGAATTACATCAATCCAGAACTGGTGGCTTCAAGAGAAATAAATAAAGAGAAATAACAGTAGAGAGTTTGATTTTATGTGTGTAAGAATACAAATAGTGAGCAGAATGTTGTTTTGATAGTACCATCTTGAGCCAAGTAGCACCAGTCTGACATGTCACTTTAAAACAAACTCGTTCACATGAAACAAGCAAAATGAAATAAGAAAGTAAGGAATTATTTTCTGCCACTTCCAAAGCAAATAATTTAGTATTAGAAGAAAACAACAACAATAACAAACTAAAGGGACATAAAAGAAATCTTTTTTATTATGCTTCCTTAGATAGGTTACTACAGGAGAAACAGGTGATCAAACCAAAAAGAAGGAAACCGTATAACTGACTGCATCCATTTTATTCTATAAACGCTCTTCTACTTTCAACACCCTCAATCCCCTCATATCATAGAATCATTGAATCATATGAATGATTTGGGTTGGAAAAGACCTTAAGATCACCTAGTTCCACCCTCCTGCCATGGGCAGGGACACCTCACACTAAACCATGTCACCCAAGGCTCTGTCTAACCTGGCCTTGAACACCGCCAGGGATGGAGCATTCACAACTTTCCTGGGCAACCCATTCCAGTGCCTCACCACCCTTACAGTAAAGAACTTCCTCCTATATCCAATCTAAACAGTCAAGACTGTATGTCAGGAAGAACATGCTTCCGAAGAAGGGTGGCAGGGGGAAAACGCCCTCCTGGATCTGAACTTTGCAGCTTACAGGGAATTCCTGGACCCAGATTGGGATTGTTTGCTTTGCCAGCCTGTCACTACAGGCCTCAGCTAAGCAGGGTCACCTGCAGTAAGCAGAGGGGGCTGGGGACTCTCAGTGATGGGGAGGGACAGGAGAGGACAGGACAATGATGAGCGTTGCTGTAGCGTCTCTGCTGCTGAGATTTGTGGTTTCTTTCCTCTCCAGCTATGCCGAACTGCCCAAGGCAGTGAAGAACTCCATCTCGCACCGTTACAGAGCGCTGAGTGAGCTCTCTGCCTTCTTTCATCAGAGCAACTCCACAGAGCCCTGCTCAGGCCCCAGCTAGCCTCCATAGTTGCCCCGTGGTTCTCCATGTCACACGCAGCCCTGGGAGAGCTCTGTTTCTCTGTGGGCTGCTATTAAAGCTGTTCCTTTTGGAGCCACTGGTACCTTTTTCCCTGCCCGGTTTTGTTGCTTCAGCAGTGCTGCAGAGCCCGGCGCGTAGGGGCTGCATGCTTGTGGCTCAGGGGAGGCTGGCGGCGGCCTCTGTGCCTGGGGGCGCCCCGCTCCTGCCCGGGCGTTCCGTGCCGCCCGTTCTGCTGGGTGGAACAGGGGAGGCCGCGGTGGCGCGGAGGTACGAGTCCGGGGCTGTGCGCGCTGCGCTTAGGGCAGGTGAAGCCGGGCTGCTCTCGCTGCGGAGCACGTGACTCGCAGCCGGTCGTCCGCTGTGCCCAATGAGCTGGCTGCGCACTCGGATGGCGTCACGCGCGGCGGGCGAGGGGACACGTGTGCCGGGAGCGGCGCCGGCGCTGGCCCTGAGCCTGACCGGCCATGGAGCTGCTGCCCCGCAGCCCCGGGGAGTTCGGCTCTGCCCGGTACTGGGATCGGTTCTTTCAGCAGCGCGGGCAGCGCCCCTTCGAGTGGTACGGGGCCTTCCCCGAGCTCTGCCCCGTGCTGCGCAAGTATGTCCGGCCACGCGATAAGGTGAGCCCTGTCCGGTACCTAGCGCGGTGTCCCTGGGCCGAGAGTTCCCCCGGCCGGACTCCTCCTGCGCGGCGAGTTCTGCGCCGCCGTGACCCAGCTTAAACTTCCTGGCATGGGGAGCTCAGGGAGTTTAAATACCCGTCCCCAGCTGAGATGCAGCGGGTCCGTCATTTCTGTGTCTGTGTGACTTTTCTATGTGGAAATCACAGAATTGTTAGGGTTGGAAACGTTATCTTAGGGCCCCAGAGAACGGGTTTGCAGGTGTGGTTCTCACAGAGGGCTCGTGGCTGATATTTGCTTGTAAAATGCTTTGGGGCACATTTTCAAGGTGTTTTCACCATCACGCTGCTCTTGTGCTGCTCCCCAGGTTCTGGTGGTGGGCTGCGGGAACTCGGAGCTGAGTGAGCAGATGTACGATGTGGGGATGTGCGAGGACATTGTGAACATCGACATCAACAATGCAGTGATCCATCAGATGCAAGAGCGGAGCAGGAACAAGAGGCCAAAGATGAGCTATCTGCTGATGGATGTGCTTCAGATGAACTTCCCTGATGCCCACTTTCACGTGGTCCTGGACAAAGGCATGCTGGATGCTATCCTCACTGATGAAGAGGAGGCCACTGTAGATAAGGTGGATAAGATGTTTGGTGAGATCAGCCGGGTCTTGCAGGTAGGAGGGCGCTACCTCTGTGTTTCCTTGGCTCAAGCCCATGTGCTGAAGAAAGCAGTGGAATACTTCTCCCGGGAAGGCTGGGTTGTGCGTGTCCATCAGGTGGCTGACAGTGGGCACAAGCAGCAGTTTGTCCTACCAGTCTTCATCTACATCATGACAAAGTTCAGGAAGGTCACTGGCTCAGCACCACAGATCCTGGAGATCTGCCCTGAGGAGCAGGACAAGCCAATGCGGATGGAGAGTGTGGAGCGGCTGGTGGCAGCAGTGAAGGACAGGCAGCATTATGCCCTGCTCTGCAGCCAGCTGAGCAGAACACCTTGCGAGGAGCAGGTTTCCTTGGATCTGTGTGACAGAGAGAGTGGGAGGCCTCGCTACACGCTGCATGTGGTTGACAGCTCCTCGGTGAAACCTTCCCGGGACAATTCCTTTGCCATCTTCATTAGTGAGTACAGCTTGTCCTGTCTGTAATGAGATAGAGCTCTGACCAGGAGCTGCAAAATGACCAGTGATCCTGGTCCTGCTGAAATTGGGGTTGGAGAAGGAAATAACATGCCTATGCAGGGTTCAGTTGATATTTAGCTCTGGCTTCATGGTGGGATGTGCGTTTGCCTGGTAGTGTAAGCAGAGATCTGTCATAGAGCTTGCTGGCTGAGTAGATGCCTGTTTGGCATTAGAGGGATACTGCCTGCCCTGCCTCCAGGGTGGTGATTTCTGCCTTGATCCTGGTGACCACCACCATAGCACATAGCTGCATAAATCCATAGCATAGCAGATGCAGACAAAAAAAAGCTTCTTTGGTCTGTGTGTGCATCCTAACATGCCAGGGCCAGGCTGTTTGGGGCTGTGCTTTGCTTCTGTGCTGGCATCTCCTGGAGGCATGTCAGGTTCTGCCGTCA
Source organism: Micropsitta finschii (assembly GCA_034783455.1). Lineage (NCBI taxonomy): Eukaryota > Metazoa > Chordata > Aves > Psittaciformes > Psittacidae > Micropsitta > Micropsitta finschii. The sequence continues at coordinate 3,682 of JAVHNF010073188.1, forward strand.
GCACTCTCCTCCTGATGCGCCTGCAAAGCTGGGGTTAGCACAGCCTGGAGACAGGTTGTGAGGCTGTTGGACACCCCCTTCTTACAAGACATAGCTTTTCCAGCCTCCTGCGTGAACTTGCCTGAAATGGGAGAGGTCCCTGCTCTCTTAATGGTTGCAGAGCACAGCTCTAGGCATGTAGCATTACCTCTTTGTGATGTCTTGCCATTCCCTGTGGCTCCTCTCTCAGAAGCTGGGGTGGTCACTACGGGACTGGCACAGGCTAATGGCAGCCCCTTCTGCAGTCCCACAGGGCAGAGAAACGGAGTGGCTCTTTGGGACAGAAGAAGGGCGGAGGCAGCTGGCCACCAGCGCGGGCTTTGGGCGCCTGGTCACAGTGGCCCTGCACAGGGAACAGCACTATGAGGGCATGGCCAGCATCCAGTCGGAGCTATCAGGAAAGGTGATGGAACTGGCCCCGCCGGGCCTCCCTGCCCGGCAGCAGGTGAGCCTCACTGCCTGGCCCCCCCCACTTAGCTTCCTCAAAACTGGGAACAGGTTGGCTCTTTGCCAGCAGCAAATCCCTCTTTTTCTAGGGGAGACCAAGCTGCAGTGCATGTGCTGACTGCCTTGGTGGGGAGGAGACTGCCCGGGTGCAGCTCCTCTTGGTTTTCCTTTCAGCTGGCTGTCTTTGCTTGTAGGCAGGGTTTGAGGTGCCTGCACAGAAGGATTCAGTGTGAACTCCTTGCTCTCAAAAAAACAGCATCCCAAGAAAACCAGGCATCTTGAAACACCTGGCGCCTTTTTAATCCTGGCTTTAACTTCTCCTGTCCCTTCTGTCTCCTCCTTCCTGCCCCAACTCCTCAAACCTGAGCTCTTCCAAGAAGTCTTGGGGTGTTTGCTCCTTGTACCCCAGTGTGTGTGTAAAGGAGGACAGCTAGTGTCCCCAGCTTCCCTATGGCTGCCTACAGTAATTCCCACTGCTACTACACTGTGTCTGCTTTGTCCCTGCTATTTAGGACAGCAGCAATGCCAGGGTCTGTTCCTGTAGCCCTTCCTTCCTCACACTAGTCCCTTGTTCTTCCTGCAGGTGCCCTTTTTGTCTGTGGGAGGGGACATTGGGGTGCGGACAGTGCGGCACTGTGACACCAGCCCCCTGAGTGGGGAGTATGTTGTGGAGGATGTGAAGGGGGATGGCACTTGCTACTTCCGTCGCCTCATCTTCCTCTGCAATAGGAACGTGGTCCAGTCGGAGGCTCGGCTCCTGGCCCACACCCCTCTCCCAGGTATATGGGGCAAGTGGGAAGGCGTAGGGGCCAAGGGTGACTTTTTTGGGTGGCAGAGAGTGAGATTGATACAGGAGGAGGATAAAAGTCCCTCTGAGACCTGCCTGCCATGTCCTGAAGCAGCCTGGGGAGCTGTTCTACACTGCTGCTTGCTTTGTGGGTGGGACAGGGGTTGGGGGTGGCTACCCCTGTCTTCCACCATGCCTTACAAGCTGATACCTCCTGTTACACAGGCCAGAAGAAGCGAAGGAAGGACAAGAAGAAACCCAGCCTTGCTGAGCCACCTGGAGCCATTGACAAGAGCTACCTGTGCTGCGAGCACCACAAAGCTATGGTTGCGGGTCTCTGCCTGCTGGGGGGGCCTGATCCCCTTTCAGGTGACAAGGCCATGCCAGGGGCAGGCACCCATATGTCCTCATGCCCCAGATGCTTGGGGAAAGGCTTTCCTGGCCAAAATGACCCATGCACCCTTCCCAAAGTGGTTGGGGGTGGGTGTGTGGGAGGAGCTGTGGGAACATGGCCATCCTCGTGGCTCACTGTACACTCTCTGTTGGCAGGAGCCCTGCTGGCAGTGCTGGTGGTGGGGCTTGGAGGGGGCAGCCTGCCCCTCTTCATCCATGACTACTTCTCGCAGGCCAGTGTGGCCGTGGTGGAGATTGACCCCTCCATGCTGGAGGTGGCCACACGTTGGTTCGGCTTCTCCCAGGGCGACCGGATGCAGGTGCACGTCTCTGATGGCCTGGACTATGTGGCCAAGCTGGCAGCTGAAGGTACCGTGTCGCAGAGTGTCCCACACACCCCATCAAGCCTTTTGGGTGACATACTGGGGACTGGAGCTATTTTCACCCTCTGCTTCCCCATCTCTGCCTGTCTCCTGCCATGTGTCATGAGCTCCAGGCTTGCCAGGTCTCTGCAGTTTACAGGCCTGTCCTTGCCAACATGTGCAGGGGACTTAGATTTGCTGCCTCCCCCAGTGTGGAGGGCTGCTGCCTTTGGTTTCATTTGGAAACTCCAAGGGAGAGAAGTTGCCATAACATGGCAGAAGGAGTGTCTTGACCACCCCATTCATTGCCTTCCCAACATGAATGGCTTATCTCTGTCCCATGGGCTAACAAGTCTCTGCACTGCCTCCTGCAGCCTCAGCCCAGTACGATGCCATCATGTTTGATGTGGACAGCAAAGACCTCACGGTGGGAATGAGCTGCCCGCCCCCAGCCTTTGTGGAAAAGCACTTTCTGCAGAAGGTTAAAGCCATCCTCAAACCAGAAGGTAAGAGGGAACATCTGGCCATGTCTCTGCAGCCAGGCTGCCCAATCCTGTGTGGAGTTTGAGTAATGGGACTGTGCCATCATTTCTCATCCTAGAGAACAGTGGCTGCATCCAGGATTGCTGTGTGGCATCCCCCGCTCCTGGCAGCTCATGGATCTGGGTGTTTCAGTGGGTGTTGTGACAGCAGGGAGCAGGGTGGTGCTGCTGGGTCAGGCAGGCTGAGACATCCTGTGGGGCCAGGAAAGGTTGGGGGAAGGCAGATAGTGCAGGCGGTACCTGGGAACGGATCCTGTGGCCACCCACAACCAGTGTGGAGGCCAAGGACATGGAGCTGAGCCAAGGGCACCATGGGAATGGCAGTACTCCTTGTGCTGCCATGGGGGAGATGTCTGCAGCAGACTGGCACCAATTCAGCTCCATTCCCAGAGGGAGGTGGGGAACAGGGCGGTATACACAGGCTGGTCTGAACTCCAATCCTCTCACCCTGCTGCAGGAGTCTTCGTGCTCAACTTGGTGTGCCGCGATGCCCAGCTGAAGGAGTCAGTCCTGGCCACCCTCAGGGAGGTTTTCCCACTGCTCTACATGCGGCGCATTGAAGGGGAGGTCAATGAGATCCTGTTCTGCCAGCTCAGCCCTGAGGGCCGGTGTGACCCCACAGAGCTGGGGGCACGTGCCCAGGTGCTGGAGGGGGCTCTGCGGCAGCCTGGGCGCCCCTGGGACAGCTCGTACGTGCTGGCGGACATGCTGCAGGCTGTCAAGATCCTCTGAGAGGGGCCACGATGCCACTTGAACGGGAGAGTCTTCATGTGGGTGCTGTGGCCCCTAGCAGAGGGAGTGTCCATGTCTGTGACTGCTGCCCACAGTGGGCTGGTGCTGACCTAGGTCTATCTGAAGGATGTGACAGGCACAGAGAGGTGCACCCTGGAAAGGGGTCCAGGACCACGGGAGGCTGTGTGGCCCAAGGGGCAGTGTTGGGGTGGTGAGAGGAAGGTGCTGCAGGGCTGTGGATTTGGGCCTATCCCTGTTGTTTTTCCATTGTCGGGAAGAATGTCCCTCTGACTGTTCCCTTCCCCTCCAGCACAGCTCCTTCCCTCTGATGCTGCCTTGCCTCATCCTCACCATCCCTGGTCACTGGTGTTTGTTCAGAACCCTCAGCCGTGCCTTAAGCCTGGTTGTTAATGTGTGTGGGTACACTGGGAGTGGTGAAAATAAAAGTGCTCAGGGCTGCTTCAAGGCCCTCAGTGCTTTGTTAGGTTTATTTCTGGAGTGTCCAGCACCCCTGAAAAGGTATAGTCACCTCCACTGCTCAAGGGCACATTCTGGGGGCCCCATTGCGTATTCACCACTTTTCCCCAAACTGGACCCTGCTATGTGTCTGCCCCTCTTCTGTATCTCTTCAGCCATTGCTACTGTGAACTGTAACCCCTTAAGATTCCAACCCTTTTTCATGCCTCTGTGCCAGCAGGGACCCAGCCCTGTGTTTGGGCCCCTGGGCACACCAAACTGCTTGCCCAGCTGGCACAGGTCAGCCTTCTCACAGGATTAAAAGGATGTGCATTGCTGTCCCCTGTCCTGGTTTCAGCGTCCCTGGGTGGCTGGGTGCCTGGGTGGCTTATTTCATTCTTCCCCAGAGTTTCAAAGCCTGGTCTTTCACTGTGAGAGTTTAGCTTAACAGCTGACCGGTATATCCTGGCTGGTTACAGAGCAGCTGACCCACTGGTGCTCCCACATTCATCAGAAGCTATTTGGGAGGGGGGCTCTTCTTTGCAACAGCAGGTACCAAAATGAGTCAGATGTGTTACCAGAGTGGCTGGCTTGTAGACATCAAGGTAACAACCTTCTCAGGCACTGTGAAGCTTTGACACTGACCCAATACCCTCACCCCATATTTTTTTCTGCCTCTGGCATCCTGAGCAAGAGCATCTTTCAGACAGCTGCTTCCCAAAGCAAACCCTTTCCAGCCACCTTTCCACATCTCATGGTGGTAACAACATACCAGAAGCAGCTCAGGGAGGGATCTGACCTAGCTGTTGCCACAAAGGCAACAGCAGCCTCATCTCAGCATCACTGACAGAGCCATCTCACCAGCTTTGCAGGTCCTGCACCATGTCCCTGCTGGGATGTTGGTGAGCTGCACACTCATCAGCTTCTCCTTCCTCAGCAGGAACCAGCTCTCCTCCACCTGTAGGAAATCCTAGGTTTGGAAAACCAAATGAGAGAGTGCATGACAGCCAAGGGTTTGTAGTTCCCCAAGGCACTCCAAGGGCTCTCACTCTCTGAACTTGTGGGGATTAAGGCCACCATGAAAATGCAAGAGTGGGGTTGGTTGTGTCCAGGAGGTACTATATCAGCTACACTGACAATGAGCACATCCCTCTGATCAGCAGCTGTGGTGGCTATATTTTGTTTTGCCACCAGATTCTACTTTGGAAACTTCTCTGTTCAGATAATTTCTCCAATGTTACCTGCCTTTATGCAGAGGGACAAATTGGTGCCCTATTTCTCCCTGGGCTGGCCTGCTTCTACAAAGAGGGAGCAGATGCTTTTTTAAGTTAAGTACTTTTGATGGTTCCCAGGCTCTGGAGAGCAGGGCTGGCCTGCTACCTGACTCAGATAAAGGATGGCAGAGTGGGCACATGCCTTCTGTATGTTGCTTCACTGCCCAGTCACTCCTCTCACTGTAGTATATTCAGGGCAGCATGTGGGTGCTGGTCAATGGGAGAGACAAGGCTGGAGCTTGAGCTGGGTGGAAGTTTACTTGTCCCCAAGCAGTTACTTCCTAAAGCTCATGTGCAATAAGCATTTTTCTGAAAGGTACCTATTATCCATCAAGCTTAGCAATAGCCCACTAAAATTTCTCAATTGGATCAGCAGTGTTGCATTTAGTCTATTTTTAACTTAGTTTTCAATTCTCAACATAATTCTAATAACATAGGTTTGTGTATGTGCCCTTTATTTTACCAAAACCATCTCCTTTCCTCCCCAGGAACTCATACAAAGGCTGCGTTCATCCCTCCTTTGTCCCGTCCTGCCTTTCTGTTGTGCTTCCTAATTGCTGCATAAGGCCACATCCTGGTGAGAAAACAAAAGCCATCTATTTGAAACAACGAAAGGATGAAATCTCAGTTCACTGCAGCTGTCCTTGCAGCTACTGACAGCCCTACAAGTTTGGTCTGGAAATACATTTCATCTGGAAAATTAGAAATTCATGAGTGGTGCAAATATCTGAAATCCTTCTCTGTAGGTAGAATGGTCCAAGGCTGGAATAACTCATGTATAGTAAATATTTCTCTCTTGGCAGCCAAAACATGCAGCTAGTGTATATGTTTGGCAACTGTGTCTGTTGAGTGTTTTGGCAGTATACTCATGTTTACATCCCTCACTCCTCACTTCCTTCCTTTGCAGCGGAGGCATGCTGTAAGTGGTGGGATAGAAACAAGCTCTGCTGTCACTTAGCAACCTCCGCTGGCTTTGAGATGTAGACTTTTTTCCTTCCTGGATTTCCCAGCACAAAAAGAGATGGTCACGTACTTCATCGCATGGCTAAGGCTTGAGGCTGCAGCCAGCTAGGGATGCTTTTGTCTGGTCCAGCCTGAATCCTTCTTGGAGTATTGAATCTATGTCCTGCTGCTGCTCCAGTAGGCAAGGCACTGGGAGTTAATGGGTCAGCTTGGGTGTAGGGATGCAGCTGGTTGTGACCAGCCACAAAGGCTCTTTAGCCCAGGGTGACTCTGTGGCCAGGAAGCTGGCAAGGTAGACTCTATGAGGCAGGCAGTAGTGGAGTGCTACACATATAGTCCATATGTTTACAAATATATAAAGGGTGAGTGCCAGGATGATGGAGCTAGGCTTTTTTCAGTGATGTCCAGTGATAGGAC
>JAVHNF010073191.1:0-13501 GCA_034783455.1 Micropsitta finschii
TCTCATGATATATGTATCCCCACACACGCGCACGCACACATGCACATACACACAGCACTTTCTAAGTATATATATTAGCATAAGTGGTTGGCTTTGTGGAATCAAAATGCCACCTGGGGGACGTCTAGATGTTCCGAAGTGGTTCAATACCAACAAGGGTGCTGGCACATCACAAATAGACCCCTTATCATCATAACAATGCCACCATATTTCCATGACACTTTTATCTGAAAGCACTTAGAAAGAAAAGAGGAAAAAATAATGAAATCAATGTAAACTGCTACACAAACGCCAGTGTATGCAGAGATGAGAATTGAAATGCAGTGACAGACATAACCAGAGACAAATCTGGTCTCCAATAGAAACAAGCCAAGGGAAATTTAAGGAGGCAGCACATAATAAGCTGGGGATGGTCAGCAGAGCAGGTCAAGCTTTATCCCTGCAGAGCCAGGTTAGGTTTATGAATACTGAGGTGCAGTATTTCAGTAGGTCTCCAAGTCCCAAACCAGAGTGAAGAAGCCCAGCAAGTGCAAACTGCAGGTGATGAAGCACCACAAGGACTGAATTGAGGGTGCAGCAGCTGTTCCATGTGCTGAATTTCCCAATGCTGGGTTTTTACCACTCATACAACAAAATCATGGGGCTGTTAAAGTTCTGGGGTTCATGGCCTTGGAGGATTCATCCTCTTGCTAATAAGACCATTGGGTTTTATTACTTCTTTCTTAATTCCTACAGCAATCTGTAGCTCAAAATCCAGCTACAGCGTGAGGGCAGAAGCTGTTCATCAAAAGGTGAATAGGCCAATTGCACACTGCAAAATAATCCTGCATCCTCAGGAAGCATCAGCCGCAGACATGGGGGTGTTTTGCAGGTGAAACAATGGCAGAGCTGCTGAGTCTTCACTTCCCACAGCTGCTGCTGCTCTGAGCATCCTCATCACACTGATCACCCAGCACCCAGCCTGCTGCCAGGGGCCACCAACAGCCTGGTACCAACTTTTTGAGTGAAACACACGCTTTTTTTAGGGGGAAAAGCCTTTTTCAGTACATTTTGGTCTTACCAGCAAATGCTTTTCTCCCATACACTTCAGTAAGACATCCATGCACCACAATGGGATTATACCTGCCCATCCATGGTGTCTGATTAAGCCGAGGCAGGCAAGGGGGATAGGCAGCATGTGAGCATCTCTGCTCAGCATTCCAGCCTTCTGGGCACGGAGAGGAGACAGCAGGCATCCCTATCCTCGTCCACAGTGAGGTGCAATTATTTTCCAAGGGCTGCTGAGCATCTCCACTGAGCTGGCTTCTCAGGGGAAGATCAAAGCCAACCTCTGATCAGGGGAGATGAGCAAGATCCCTTCACAGCATGGGAGAACAGGGAGGAGAGCTAAAAATGTAAAGAAAAGGGGGGGAAGTTTTCCATCACTGGGGCTAAATAAACCCTAACCAAACCTCACTGTGGTTAGTGTCTCACCTCTAACTGGGCTTTTGCAGCCTGCCAAGGAGCTGCTTTATGCTGATGGTTTGGGTGAGCAGCATAGGGCTGGCCATACCCTGCTGAGCTTGGCCACCCCCATGTCCTCCATCATCTGTAGCCCATCTCAGCTCTGCCTGTGGAGCAACTGAGGCTCCCAGGCCTTTTTCTGGAAGTGCAAAGGACCAAGAGGACTCAGATCATCTTTTATAGATGCTGTTGCCTCTGGCAGAGGAGCCAAAGCAAACTTCATCACTTCACTCTGCCTTTGATTTTGGCACTTTTAACCAGGCAAGAGAGAAATACCCCCAACCAGACCCCAGCCTCACAGGCACTGGAGCTGAAGTGGATGCTTGAGGATGCCCCACAGTCACATTCCCTCCTACCAACCACCCAGCAGCAAAACAAGCATCAATAACACTGATTTGGGGGCTCTTTCCAGGCTGGGGTAAAAGGAAAGGAGAAGGCGCAGGACTGGCAGAAGTTCCCTCTCCGTTAGAATTTAGTTGTGCTCTCTATTCAAATGGCAGTTTAATGAGCCTTTCCCTATTTCCAGCAACTTTATCACATCATTAAAGCATAGAAATGAATAATACATCTAGCAGTTGGATTAAGCTGAACTCCAGACCCAATGCAGCTTCAAAAGGAGGAGCGAAGAGAAGCGGCTGGAGAATGGGGTGCTGGGTAGAGGCAGGGAGATGATGGAGCTGTTCCTGCTCTGATGTGCCAAACTGCATGCAGGAGTATCTATGCTTCCCAGCAAGCCAGAATCCTGCCATTTTAACTCAGTGATAATCAGGAGCTGCTCTTACCCAAAGCATTCCTCCTCCTTTCCTTTCTGGCCTGCAGAAATAAAGAAATAATATGGTTTTAATCATTTTAGTTTTATTTTTAATTACTGCCTCCAGCAAATTCATCCTCGGACACTGTGCGGTGGGTAAGGGACTGAGCCAAGTCCAGGCACAGGCTTTATCCATGCTTCTATCCCCAGCCTGTCTCCACCTCTTCTCATCCTTAGAAATGAAGCAACTTGGGTAAAAAAGGCCTGATCCAGGTCACATTGCACCTCATAGAGCACTGGGTCAGGTCTTGGCCAAATCATCCCATTGATAAAGCTGAGTATTCCATACATGTGCATGGATGGATGGACAGATGAAGGTTTTGCTGCTCTTGGAGGCAGGATCTGTGCCCCAGGCACCCAGGGGTGTCCTGCACCCAAAGATGGGCTTAACACCTAAAGAAAGAAAGCAATCTCATTTATTAAATTGAAAGCTCATTTAAAACATTAGAAGAAGGGGGGAAATGTCAAAAGAGGCCAAAACAAGCCATCTTTGGTTCAGAATGCAAAGTGCATTCTTCCAAGGGAAAATTAAGCAATTAATGCAGAAAAAATTCACAGATTTTATTGTTTAGGGCTTTTAAATAAATAAATCACATTCATCCAAAGTGGTCTTATATGTTTTTTGTGCCCATTGTTTGCAGGCATTGATTTTTCTCTTATTTGTTCTGATTGTTATATTTCCGATGGTGTTTACTGATGTGGAAAAAGCCATCTTGTGTCGCTGATGAGTGTGGTGATAACTGCAGAGGTCAAGAAAAGGATGGGGAAAGAGAAGAGAGAAGGAAAGAAAGTTTCAGCATCTCCAGCTCCATCCTCACTCCTCCCCAAACCTGTAGAAAAATAGCATCAAGTGGCCCAGAATGGTTAATGAGATGGATTTTCCTCAGGGCCAGCCAGTAGGAGGAAAGGAAGGAAACAATTTAACTGTATTTCCTCGTTATCTGATCTCAGACATTTTAATTTGCGCTCTCTTCGAGGCTTCTCCTTTTTTCTGTGTGTGTGTGTTCATCTTCTCCTGTCGTGTGTGTGTTCAGCTGAGTAATGGATGACATTGCAAGAGAATGGGAGGTTTTTCTTGTCCAGCCCAATAACCACTTCCAAGGTCACATGTGATGGAGAGAGACAGCACTTTCAAGGTGAGGCAGAAAGAAGGAGAAAAACCCTTCTTTTATCAGATCTTACAAAAGCACATTTGCTGCCGTATTCCCATCATAAGCCAAGAGCAGCCTCATCCATTCCCATTTTTCCCCCTTCAGTAATGGTAAAGCTGGTCCTAAGAGAGATCAGTCTTTAAGGAGAGGTCAAAGAGTATTGCATCAGAGACCCAGTGATGCAAGTAGCATAGGGGTGGCTGAGAAATAGCTGAACTCAGCGACTCCCTAAAGCTGGAGGAAGACTCTACTTGGTTTGAGGTTGTTTTCTTTTTTCAGAGCATTTCAAAGAAGCCATTTGGTAAAATTGCTATTAATTATGCCTGCCTTTGTTTGAGCAATTAAGGGGCCACTTCACTTATGGGAGAGCCCAGATGGAGCCTGAATGAGGTCAAAGCAAAGCAAAGCCACCTTAAGCTTAATTGTAAAAGCAGTTTGATGCTCTGAATTTGGCCTCTGGAGATACATTTAGTCGCAAGACCAAGGGAGAGGTCTCTGCATCCTAAACCCTTCAGGGAAGCAGAAATAAGGATGCTAACAAACCTTTGTGGAAACAATGCAGTGGCAGGAGCTGCCCAGGAGGAATCCCAGCCGCCAAAGCCTTGCCTGCATAAGGACAGCATTGTGGTGCCAATCCAGAGTGAAACACAGCCCTGCAGCTCTAATTAAAAGGTCTGCTGTAGCTAATGATCTGCCCAGTGCTAATTAACTTCCAGACGTGGAGTTCAATACGCTTTCTGCTCTGCTGATGGGTTTACCGTTGTTCATGCATGCAAGTGCCTTCTCCAGGCACCTCCTTGGGTCAGCACTTTTCCTGAGCGTCCCTGGGAAGATCTCCCAAGCAGGAATAACTAAATCTCTGCAAGCCTCTGAGGTATCTCCTCCTCCTCCTGTTTTTTTCCCTCTTTTAATTTGTCCAATTCTGGTTCCAAGTCTCAGAAATTGGTGACTTACAACAGAAGTGTCTTCTCAGCTGTATTTATAGCATCGCATTGGCATGACAGTCGCATAAAGTTCAGGGAGCACAGTGGTTTAAATTTAGCTCAAGGAGGAAGCAAGGATGCAGCCATGTCCGTTGGGAGCCAATTTCACCCACTTTCCCCTCACGGATCCATGCACTGAACCTCTCACATGCTGCTTTGAGGGGAATGATCTTGGATGTGGGATGGGATACGGCCTTTGCAGCCCGGCTTTGTGTTGAAAATCAGGCATCCTCACTGGTGTCAGGTGGAAAAACCATCAGCTTGAAGTGTCATGTTTAGTTGGGATTTTTAATTTGATCGTCTGTCATAGGCAAAGGGCTGTTGCACAAGGAAGAAAAAGGTTTCCTAGCCCAAAAACCTGACCTGTGGGGTCTTCATCCTTTCCTGTATGAGTCCAATCCCATCCCATCACCTCCTCCTTAGAGAGATACAGGATTACAGCAGCACGACTGGCAGCCAGCCTTTGCCATCTGCTCTGGCCCCTCATTATGGATTCACAACAAACATATGTGACAATTAGATCCGTAAAAACATCTCGTGGATCATATGCGACTGAGATGTGGGCATATGCTCTCTGCCCAATAAATCCCACGTCTGAGCCTGGTTTGCTCCTGAAGAAGACACCGAGGAAGACGGATGAGATGTTCTCCTCACCTACGCTTGTGTATCAGAAGGGAGGTTTGGAAAAGAAGTTCTGCTCTCCTAGAGGAGAAGGCAAATAAATGATGGTGAGTGAGGATGCTTGGAGGTACCCTGGGCTTTACAAAGGGCTGAATCCTTCACATAGCTAACTCCCTAAGGCTGAAAAGCACAGACTGGGCTTGACAAGCTAGAACTACATGGAAGCTCATCTCAGATGAGCACCTAGAGGTTTGCACAAGGTCTCTGCATCTCCTCCACCTCTGTGCAAACACTGCTGGTTGCATGAGTGACTGATTATGATGATAACTGCTCTCAGTAGCTGTAATTGAATTGCTGCTTGAAAAGAAGTGGCTCAGAGGAAGGACTGCTGGAATAACAGTTACCGACTCCTTGGCAGGCCCTGTAGACAGGCAGTGCTGGCACCAGGAGCACTACTGTGCCATTGTTGGGGTATTACTTCAAACCCCCTGCAACCCACCAGAAAGCTGTCATAGATGAGGCAAAACTTGTCCTTGGAGCCTGGAAAGCCACCTATCAATTCTCCAACCTGTGTCTGCTTTTCAGCCTTCGGAAGAAGTCACTCCCTGTCATATCACGATGCTCAATACATTCCTGAGACCTGGAGAAACTCACTTTTTCCCGTGTTTCCTCTGCTCAGTCCTTCTCCTGTTCTCTGTAAAGTTAAAAGCTCTCCTTACCTTCTCCATTGCCTTCTGAGGCTTCTCTTTCGTTCACTGTTGAATTAAGTCCTCTGCTGGAAAAGGTTTCTGTTCCCTATGAAATGTGGGCATTAACACTCTTATTTTTCCTTGTGAAAAGGGAAACTGAGGCAAGGGAATGTTTCTGCCTGAACTTTTGCAGAGGATGAAGAGCCTGTGTTGTATCAAGAGCTGCATCTCCCTGGCACAGCGAGAAGCACACAGTGTTATAGAGGTTACAAAGCAACCCAGAATGTTCCTTTTCAGGGTGTATTATCTGTGTAACACCAAGATATACGAATTAAACACTGAACAATATTGTGCCCAACCAACCGCTGTTCCATGGGCATCATGTGCTAAAATAGGGACAAGGTTCCAAAAATGCTCTCCCCATCTATATCTTCCTTTTGTCTCCCTTTCTTCATCCATCAGCCCTCAGCAAATGCCACTGCTAAATATTATCTAAGGAAAAGGCTGAAGAAAGGAAGACAAAGTCACTGGACTCTGAGACAGATCATGGAAACAGAGGAGATAAATCCTGAGAACACAGCCTGCACGGGGAGAAAAGACAAATACTGAAATAAATATGAAAAGAAGACAAGTTTGGGCTACAGGGAGCGGGTGAAGCAGAGAGAGAGAGGAAATTGCACTAAAATAGACGAGGTTTCCTGGAGACAAAGGTAAAATTGGGAAAAATGAGATCTAAACCAAAGGGGGATAAATCATGAGGCAGCAACGTCTGAAAATTATTGGGAATGAAACCTTCCTAGTAAGTGAGACATCCCCTGCAAGACAGATCTGCTGCGAGCAGCAAATACAGATGCAGTCACAAAGACAAAGCCAGAGTGGGGCAGAGGGATTTGCTGGACAACCCTGACTTGTCCGCTTGTCCTAAAGGGGTTTTTGTGGCCACTTTAGCGGTGGTTTGTGTTTTAGGAAGCTCCTCTTGCTCAGCTTTAGCAATGCCTCCCCCCAAAAGCAAGCTTTGGGGGAGGAAAATAATGTGGGGAGTCAGTATTTTTGCACTGGGAGCTGCATCTCCAAATCATCAGAAACTATTTAATTCCAAAAAAGCCCACCAATTTTTCTCAGGAAAAGTGTGCTCAGGCTCCAGCTGCCTCCTCTGGAGCAGGGTTTGACCATGCAGATGGATCCAAGCCTTTTATTCCAAGGGGTTTTAGCAGAAGTATTTCTTTCAACGGCTTCTTCCCAAGAGAAAACCCAGTTGCCAAACTTTCCCCAAAGCCACTAAATCCTCCCCAGAGGGACCAGCACCGGACTACAGAGGGGCATCACTTCAGCCCTGTGACTCCTGAAGACCAGCAGTATTTCTGCCCTCAGGCTCTTCTCTTGCTCCTTCTGTAGATGGCACTGCACAGATAAATAACAGCAGTAATCCGAAATCGCAATCACAACATGCTTTACACTTCTGAGTTGCACTGCAAGCAAGGAAAGCTCTCCTCAGGCTGTAGGAAGGCAGCATGGGATTATGCTTTTTTTCCCCTTTGTGCCAGGCAAAGCTGTGACTTAAAGCCTACGATTGTTACAGGCTTTTTCCTCCACATCTCCCCCACTTGGCTTTGGCAAGCAACTGAGTTTTCAGCTGGGAAGAACATGTGCCATGCCAAACACACCCCCAAATATCCACCGGGAAAAGCAGAAATCTGCACACCAACACACAAAAACTTGGCAGTTCTCTTTCACTGAGAGGGGAGGTATTAAAAAGCCAATGGCTTCCATAGAGAAAATACTTTGTTTTCCCACCAAAAACCAATTTACTACTTGTTCATAAACCTACTGCAATGTCTTTACTCATCTGCCATACTTTGCGGCTGGCACGAAGCTCTTGGTGGATTCATGGTGGGATTTTGGGGCTGATCTAGGTGGAGATGGCAAGGACCCCTTAGGTATCGTTTTCTGTCTCCAGAGGCTTGGGGACAAGCTCATGCTTGGTGTGTCCCCCCTAAGCAGCATTGAGGCTGTTCAACACTGAAGTTTCCAGATCCCAGAAGATTTCCCTAGGGAATTTGCTCTGGAGCCAAAAGCAGAGGGGAAAATGCATGAGCCAAAACAAAAAGGAGATACAGAAGCTGGTGTCAAAGCTCAGCTCATGTATTCATCCAACTGGTCCCATGGATGTGTTCTTGTGTTTGTACATCCCACACCTGCTTCCTTGTGCCTGCTTTGTATATGCCCATATTCCCCCTGTGCTCGCTGCTTTCCCAGCCTTTCGCCTCTCCTCCTTTCTCTGATTGATGCAATTTGAAGTCCTGGTTGGGAGCTGATATTATGACACGTCCAGACTTCAAAATAAACCTCCCTCTTGATACCAGGTTATTTTATTGGGTGCATCAAGGCTGAAAACAACCTCATTCATCTTAAGAAATGTATTTTCCCATTTGCTGTATAAATACATACACGTTTCCTTGCATTATTCACCTAGGCAAGGCAGATAGATGAGCAGCAACAACGGCACCACATTTTTATTTCTCATTCTGTAACAGAAAAGGCAGAGGGGAGGTTTGTGGCAGGAGCTCAGCAGTGAGGAAATATCATCTGGGGCAAAGGGTGGGGAGAAAATTGAACAGCAAAGAGATATCTGACTCCCATCCAGCTTCATCGAGGGATGAGGACAAGGTCTGGTCTTCAGGGTCCTTGTCTGGGTCAGAGACATGGTCTGGAAACACAGGAATTAGAGGTGGAGAAAAAGCCAAAGGACAGATGAAAGATAAGACAAGGAGTAAATAAAAAATAGGCAAAGAAGAAGAAGGAAGAATGACGAGATAGGGGAAAAAATGAATAATTGAGAGTCTGTAGTAAACACAGTGTAGACACACATAAAAAAATGCCTGTGTGAAAATGTAATTACTGGCTGTATCAATAACATCAGCACACAAGACCAGCTGCAGCGGGGTTACGACCAAAAGAAGCCATAAGTCTTGTGAATGCTCAATTCAGATGCACCTTAGAAATCATCCATGTTAAGGTTCAGGCATCTTAATAAAGGGGAAATTCAGCCTTTCTTTACATCAATTATGAGGCTCTTATAGAACTCTGAACCCTAATGGACTTCAGACACAGTTCCATGTGTCCTGTAGAAACCAGGTTAGTGGAAAGGTGCCTACTGTCAACTGTTTACACCAACAGCCCCCAAGACCAACATGGTAACTCAACCCAGCGTGCAAGTATCCTGCAGTGATCTAGTCTCACCTGTGCCTAGACTCAAAAGGGAGCAAATCAGAGCAAGGAGGTGTCTGCAGTCCTCCACCCCATCACCTCTCACACCTCACATAAGCTGTGGCAATGCTGCTTCTCCTCATGCACCAGCCTCACTTGCCCCCAGAAGCACTGATAAACCCCACAGAGATGCAGATTTAATGCTATCGGGAGATGCAAGGCATGTTTAGCAGGAACATGAAGGATCATAGCGAGAGGCCTGGATGTAACCCAGGCTGCAGCAGATAAGGAACTGAAAAGCTGCTGCTGCTTCTTTTCCTTTTTCTTATTTCTTTTTTTTTTTTTCATTGGTTCAAGATTGCAAAGAGGCTGAGAGAGAAGAAAGGAGAACACGGGGACCTAGTGATAACGGGTGATGGACGTGATGCCGTCTCCTCACCAAGAATACCAGAGATTGTAAAGCATTGAGAAATCAAACTGACAAGTGGGAACACAGGCTCAGCATAAGAAACAGCGGCTTGTTCAGAGCTCCTGCAGGCCTGGAGAGCTTTTCGCTTCTCCTCTCGATGGATTAAGTGGATGTTGGCAATAGATAATTCTGAACTCCTCCTACAATGTGTTCTGGCTTGTCATATCCTCAGGGAGGCCTGGAGCTGGAGAGACAAGCACCCAGTGTGATGCTCGCAGACACAAAACTCCTCCAACAAGGCTGGGGATTGGGAAAAGCCCTGTCTTGCAAAGCTGGTGGTACAAAGGAGCCTTTTTACAGTTGGCCATCCTCAACCTGGGGTTGCCAGGCATCTGTGAGAAACCAGGTCATGATTTCAGCTGGTTTGGATGCAGGAGAGTGGCTCAACATTCAGTAGGTTTCCTAAGAACCCATGGAGATGTCAACCTCATTCTTGGAGGATTGCAGCAATGTGTGGCAGGTTTGGAAAGAGAAGCAACCCTGAAATCCAAGTTGCTCAGCTCCAGGGGAGAAGCAGTAGGTCCAATACAGGCAAAAAGTGCTCTTTGTCTGCTGCATTCATTCTCTTGCCTCAGTTTCCCTGCAAGTAAAAATCATTCCTATATCCTGGAAAGCAGAGTTGGGGAAGCTGGGAAGGGAAAAAAGCTAAATCCCAACATCAGCACAACAAAAAGAGGAAAAGCCTCCCAGCATCAGGCAGGTGCAATGGTGCCTTGAGAGAAAAACATCCTAATAACAAATATATATACATACAATCCTCCTTCCTAATTATTTTGCAGTCCCACATGTGCAGCATCAGTTCAGATCCAATCCTTGCTCGCCTTTCATACCTCCCTCTTTTCCTTATCACTCTCTTCTGTGCGGGCTGAGCCACATTCTCTGTTGTTGAGTGCAGCAGAAGGAGCTGCTCTGAAAGGGCAGGGGATGCTTGGCGTGTAGATCAGAGCCGGAGGCTCCTTTGAAAATCCCCAGGGCAAAAGAGCAGGGCTGGAACAGGATGCCCTGGCTGAGCTGCCATCCGCTTAAAATTGGCCAAGAAATCTAGGAGCTTTGATGAAAAATGCCTTCCTTTGCCTTTGATGCTCCTGTCCAAATAGTGATAGGTGTTGAGCTGATAGCACAGATTTCACCTGAGGTAGAGGGAAGAAGAAATGTGCCTGGATAGCTATTCTATCCTCTGCTGAACTGGGAGCCATCATAGTGCACATGGAAGTTTTAATGTATAGTTTCAAAGGCACTGGATGCTGGAAAGTGTCTATAACCCAGATGAGAAATAAAGATTGCAGTGTGAAAGCTCCATTAGTGTAAGTAAGTACTAAGTGTTTGCCCAGGCACAAGCTAAATATTCCCGGGCCAGAAAATCACGGTTGCAATGAAAATACAAACATCTATAGGAATTCCTCATTATGCTCATCCATATACACATACACCCTTTATGACAAGGCCCTTGGGATTCCAGAGCAATAATGTATTTTAGGGTGTTTGCTCATATGTGATGAGCATATTTCTTGGTTTTAGCTTCACTGCCTGTAAGAAAACAGTTCAAACCCTGTAAGGGTAAGAGTTGAAATATCTTTGAATTTTGATTAAGAACAAGATATCCGTATGGGATGCAAAATAATCCAATCCCTGCCTGTGCCACCCAGTCAGATATAGGTCAGCCTGTGATACTGATCTCCGATAAACCCTTGAGCACTGGGAGAGATCCAGAAAGCTGAAGGAAAACGAATGTTGTGCCAATATGTAGAAAGGATAAACGAGCTGACCTGTGTAATTACAGCCCTGTCAGCTTGACATTGATTTGGGGTGAAATAATGGGTTGTCTGCTACGGGACTTGTTTAATAAGGAATTAAAGGGAATAACATAAAGGATGCCAATCAACAAGGATTTATGGAAAATAAATCTTGCCCAACTAAGTTGATATCTTTTTTTTATGAGATTATAAATCTGGGCCAATAAAGGTGATGCTGTCAGTGTAATGAACTCGGGATCCTGCAAGGTTGGGTCCTGCATGACATCTTGATTAAGAAACTGGGAGGGTAGGAAATCACCATGGCAGAAATGAGATGGATTAAAAATTGGCTGGTTGAGAAGTTTCAGAAGACACCTCTTGAAGTGGGAATCAACAGGGTCTTCTGCTCCCCACTGACTGCAAGGACCGGGTTGCTGCTATTTGACATTTTTATCAGTGACATGGAAGAAAACATCACGTCACCCCGATAAAGTCTGCAGCTGACACAAAGATCAGGGGAATGGCACTGGAAGAAGAGGAAAGGGCATCGATACAAGATGCATCTTAATAAAGCCATTCGGCCAGTGCCAGAGGAGGAAGGCTCTTCCCTTGGCAGCAGGGATGGGAGATGTGGCTGATAGGCAGACAGACAAGACTTGGAGGATGAATTGCAATTCTTTTCAGGCTGAAAAACATTTTTTCAAGCTCTTTGATATGAAAAGGTAGAAACTGCAGGGCATTTCGGAGCAAGTCCGTTTTGGTTCTCCCCTGGGTAAGCCATGCAACACCCATGCCCTATGTGCACCAGGTCCGTGCTGTTCTGCTCCTTCAACTTCAGCTCATTCCTCACCCATTTTACAGTATTTCAAGGACTTGCAGCGCTTACTTAGACATTATTGCAAGTCCCACGAGGCAACTGGCTGAACCTTTTGGCTTTGAACTATATTAAAAATGTAAAGTGGTTTGCCTGAGGCCAGGCACTGCAGGACCAGTGCTGCTCAGCAGATCTCCTATCTCTGCATCAGTTGGGTTTTAGGCAACATGCAGCCAAGCTCAACGCTCCCTCCTTGCCCTCCAGTTCCCATTCCTTTTCCCAATTGGGTCTTTCCCCCTTGCAACCCTCAGGTAGCTGCAGCCACTGTGATTTTGAAGCTGCCTTCTGCAATTTCTCCCAATGCCAAACACACGCAACACTTGAGGGCTCTGTAGCGAGCACTTTATTGCTTCCAGAGCACCTTTTTTTGGCTCCTGCAATCCAGTGCCCAAGAATAATGGACAGGCTTCAGCCGAGGGAATTTAATTCTGCTCCCACTCCTTTCAGATCAGAGCCTGTGTCAGCGGGGTGCTCTTACAACAAGAGACTTTATTACAGCTTATCCAACACTTGGCATGTTCTCAATCTGGAGAACTGGTTTGTACTACAGAGAGTGCTGCTCCGCGTTGCATGCTAATAGAGATCTATAGCTGTGCTGTGTACCTATAGGGGAAGGGAAGGTTTGAAAGCCTTTGGTAGAGAAAAAGCATGCTGGAAAACTTTGTGGAGGTTTGGGGTTGGTTTGAAGTGAAGGCAAGCATCAGGTACTAGATGGAATTATTGAGCTGAATAACTCCTTTTCATCCAGCTATTCCCATCCATGTGAAAAAGAAAGAGGCACCAGAGATATATGGAATTCCTCAGGGATAGTTTCTGGTTCCAGGTCCACATCACACCATTAGACATTGCACTGGACCCACATTCAGAAACCAGCCTCCCTCTCTTTGTCTTTTTTCTTCTTTTATTTCTGGTATGAGCATTGCATTCACCTGTAGAAAAGCTCTGGGAACAAACTGACCTGCAGAAAAATGACCCACCTAACAAACAGCTTGCAGCAGCCCTCAAATCCAACCTCCCACGGCTTTTTCCTCTAATTTATAGCTCATATTTCCCTGTTGGGGCCAGGCAGAGGGGAATGAAACCCAGGGATCTTGTTTCCTGAGCTCATGCCTTTCTAAAACAGAGCATCTTCTCTTCCTTTGCCCAGAGCAAGCATCAAACTCCCTTTAACTTCTGCAAATGCTCCCCAGGCCCAGCTGGTGAGGTAACTTGAGGATGCATGGCTTGTCACTGCAGATGACACATGCCTCTCTCTCAGGATGTGGTATAATGAGCTTCTTCGTGGTCTCCCAAGGCAGAAATGTATTTATGGCACAAGGGGAGATTTATATCGTTTTTCTTTAAAATCTGTCAGCTAATAATATCTGTGGCTGGGGCTGGGTTGAGCTGGGCTGGTTCAGCCTGGAGAGGAGAAGGCTCCTTAAGGGGAGACCTTAGAGCAGCTCCAGTGCACAAAGGGG